>JALPQI010006387.1:0-67646 GCA_025490895.1 Thaumatotibia leucotreta
AACTTTGCCAGCTTATTCGGCAATGTTGTAGCAGTTTACGGTGCTTATTTAAATCATGCTATTCATGCTCACACTCTGAATGTTGTTAGGTATGCCTATTCTGTAACGCGCAGGCAGGATGAGATATGCTATCGGCAAATGCAGAAAAATATTTTCATTGTTTACATATTACATTACAATGCCTAATGTTACATTGCAGTGACTAATTCGATGTTTATTAATCGTGAAAATAATAGAAATAAATTTTATTGTGAAAACATGTTGGAAATTGTAAGTTTTGTGAGTACCTATACATACTTCAGCAACGTATAGCAAGTTACAGAACATTCTAAAAATCACCTAAAATTACTGGATATTTTCATGAGACAATTCTCATTCAAGTTGCCATTGAGACCATTCTCCTTTAATTATTACGGTATGCTCCCAACCAGTTGTACTACAAACTAGTACCTATATCTCTTCTTCTTCTTCTTTTACCTAGCGTTATCCCGGCCTTTGCCAGGGTCCGCTTTCCTGCTACATTTCCTCCACTTTACGCGATCCTGGGCATCTTCTACTGTAAGCCCATTCACACTCATGTCAGCCTTCACGACATCTAGCCATCGCTTCTTTGGTCTGCCGCGAGGTCGGGGGCCGTCAAGGCTATTCCGAAGACCGAATACATGGCCTGCGGAAGTACAGATCCCAGTCCCATCAACATAGGTAATGAACTTGCCCTGAAAACAGACAAGTTCAAGTACCTGGGATCAGTACTGCACGAGTCCGGGACCATTGACCACGACATTAAAGCCCGAATTAGCGCAGCTTGGTCTAAATGGCGGGAGGTTACAGGAGTCATCTGCGATCGCAGAATACCACTTACCAAACTAGTACCTATATCTATTATTAATTATTATTTTATTTTCTTTACTTAGATTATCCTGGATTCTCTGATATAAAGAAGTGGTTAATTATATTTAAATACTACTAAAAATGATGAAATTGAGGTCAGTTTCTTGAAATTTAATTATGGCGCGGAGTATAAACAATAGATGCTTCTATATTAAAATTAATTTGACATAAATCTGAATCAGCAGTGCAACGGCCCGTATGACAAGTGTAAACAAAACGTTTAAAGAACATACTTTGCATTGCACAAGACCGGTCATATTTGATGGGTACTGTACTTACAATCCAATCCAACGCACCTATTTTACTATTGTGACAGCGACGATTGTAAATATTACTGCCGGCGTCCATAGACAACGGTCACCGCTTACTATTGGCTATTTTCGCACCCGTACCCATAGTAAAACAGGGGCCAAATATAATTTCCTGAATTGGCTATGTAAAGCCTTCTGAAGGTATGAATATTATATTTTTCCTTGATAGCCGTCCTCTTAGGGTTTAAGAAAATATGGTTCTTTTATTTGTATGTCCTATAAATTGTTAGAATCTTTTTTTAAGTGAGTGAGGTGACATGTATGTAGTTTTATGGATGAATCGTCCACAATCAGTACAGTGAAAAAGAAAAAAATCTGAGAACGTCAATATCACTCGTGTCATTATTTTTTTCTATTTCTTTGTACTGGTTTCGGACAAAAGCTAGGCTCTGTTCATCCATAAAACTGCACAAATGTCACCTCACTCACTTAAAAAAAGATTATAAGCAATTTATAGGAAATAAAAATGAAAGAGTCGCATTTTCTGGAACCTTAAGACGACGGCTACCAGGGAAAAATATAATATTCATACCTTCAGAAAACTTTACATAGCCAATTGGTTAATCTAATTGTATTAAATTATTAGACTAGAGATGAAATTACACAGCGTGAAAGGCCGCATCTGTCTTGCTTGTCGCCTGCCGTGTAAGAATATAGAACTTAGAAGCCATACCGAATGCGTGTGCGTGGCGAGTGCGTTGTAGCGTATGTAAATGTCATATTAGATGGCACAGCGCCTGCGTGGCGTACACGCACGCTTGTCCTGCAATCGGTGTGCCATCTCCTATAACATTTACATACGCTACAACGCCCATGCCACACACACGCGTACACACACGTGCTGCACACTTTCGGTGTGGCTTGACCTTTAGAGATTGAATTGTTGCTACCTACATTTACATTTGCATCGGCAATAAGAGTTGATGACTCACTCCTTATTTCCAATTGGAATAGGTACTGCAGGGAAACCAGAATGTTCTGCCATTCACAACCATTACCGGATCACTGGCTGATTCATTTTGATCTCTGATTGTGTTCAGGTTTTATAGCTTTTACGGTCAAGTTATACTTGAGAGCAAGTATTGGAAGCAAAATATTATTGAATTAGGTAGGTGGGAGGTACAGTCGCGGTAAATATTACACATTAGTTATACTCCATTTCAAATACCAACACCCGATGCCACTGCAAAGTTTTATGTGGCATCGGGCCATGGTATTTGAAATGGAGTCGGTATACACGGCTAGGATTCTAAACTGAATCGGATTACTAGATCGTGGTAGCCCAAATAGTTTATTAGAGAAAACACAGCCAGTTTCACGAAACACGTCTCACATCATCAGCCTACCGCAGTCCACTGATGGACGTAGGCCTCTCCTGTTAACTATGCGTATAGACGCATTAGGAGGTAAATGCCCAATCGCCACGCAAGCGGATTGACGATCACAGTAATGTGTCCACTATGATGACGCTGCTGCCATCTTAGATCTTCTATCAAAGAATGGTCAGTGACACTTCAATCCCTTAGTCGACTTACGACACCCGCGGGAAGAGTTGGAATCGTGACAAATGTATTCTTACTGCCGTCACCACACAGCATACCCTAAGAACGGTTTCACAAAACACTTCACTCGCGAGAAATACTGTGTGGAAATGTACATTTTCTAGAAATGACGTTAATAAACTCAGACTGTACACGATCGACGCAAATAGCATCAGAGGGCGTGCGTTAAACAACGTGTTTTATTCCGAGATTACGCGGCCATTTGAAAACAAACCTCGATGCTGGACGTCAATGCTGGGCGTGTTAACTTCGAGCTATTCTTAGGTGAACATTTCTCAAATAAGTAATACATTTGGACACATCTTCTTGATAATTGGTAGCCTGCTAGAGTCAATGATGCTGAAGTAAGCTGCACCAAATTTACCAAAATGTCCCAAAACGAAACCTCCTTTTTTGTTACCAAAAATGTATATCTGGTAACAAAAAAGGAAAAGTCCATACAAATTTCCTGGAACATTTTGGAAAATGTGGTGGATATTGCTTATCTTCGTTGACTCGACCAGCCAACCAATTCTTACCAATCGAAGACGTAATCCACATGTACAAACTTATAAGGTGCATTCAGACCGAACGAGCATTCGCTATTCTATCCCCCACTCTACGAAATCAACGAATCACGTTTTGTGTAACGATCAAATTTCGTAGAGTAGGGGGTTAGAATAGCGAATGCTCGTTTGGTCTGAATGAACCTTTAGGTGAACATTTCTCAAATAGTTTGTACATTTCGATACGATAATAATTGGTAGCCTACTAGAGTCAATGATGCTGAGTAAGATGCACCAAAGAACTATGGGCAGATTTGTATAGAGAGTGGACGAAGAAGCAACAGAGATGAAAGTGGTGTCATTAAAATTAAATAGGTATTTACATTTATTTCATTTCATTCTATGGGCACTATGTTCAATTCCATTGCAAAACGGAGATATTTGTATTTTAGTCAGAGTAAATAGGCACTATGATAAAATGGTGTCTGGACGATGGTGATTGACTTATGCCCTGGCCACGACATTGGTCTAAGGCGACCAGCGGCGAGCGAATTAAACAAAATCAAGACCGCTAAAGAAGTATATTTATTACAACTAAACATTCTTTTTTGTTACTGAAAAAATTATAGGTAACGAAAAAGGAAAAGTCCATACAAACTACCTAGGACATTTTGGGAAATGTGATTGCTCATATTCATTGACTCGACCAGCCTACCACTTCTTATCAATCGAAGACTTGATTCACGTGATCCACATGACTGTACAACTTTTGAAGAATTGCATTAGTATTTGCATTCTTAGAGGGCAATGCGGTAAGGTGGGTTTACACCAAAGGAGCGAATACTCATTGTGTCCCCCACTCTACGAAATTCTTTTTGTGTAACCTTTATTTTATAGATGAATCTTGATTTAATTAAACGTTCAGCGTTATCACTCATATTAAAATTTTATCAAGACCTAGTGCGGATAATTCACAAAACCCGCACCCCCAGAAGGTGTTGATACATTTTCTCGCCAGTCTGCCTGCAGCCACGGGTATAACGTGAAAAGTCAAGACAATATTAAACTTAAGTTTTCGCTTTAAGTCCCGCTTGTCGTTTAAATACGACTGACAATCGTAAAAGTTTAAATCAATATATTTACTTCTAAGTACTTACGAAAACGACTACGTGCCCCCACTAAGTCAATAACATGAAAATGGGCTGCATCTTAAAATTCACCGTTACCTACTATTATATTCAAAGAGCGAGGAACGTGGAACGCTGAAATATTCAAATTTAGAATGAACTTTAACCTGTACGGTTCCTTTGACCTTTCAAAATCCGTTAAAGTCATTTGACAATTTCTTGCACAATATGTAATATTGGATACAAAACTCAGCTTGCAATACCTGGTCATGTGCAGAAAAAAAATACTAACGGCGAATTTCACAAAGCCCGAACAAATAAATCCATCAGATAATATTATCATTATCCTTTTCCCCAGGCATATAAAGGAAAGGACAGGTAATATTTATCCGACCAATATATTTTATAAAGGGATGATGAAACAAGCCCTAAGTGACCCACAAGACTATTGAACAATAAATAGAAACTGACTTTCCAAAAAACGTTTCTAGATTGCTTGCTAACTCAAACTGGTTTGGTACTAAATAAAAAAATCACGCCTTACAAAATCACACCATGAAATGTCTGACTGGCTAGTTAGAATTAGGACTTAAACAGCTAATTCTAAATTTGGAATGCTCTGCCCTGCGGTTTCGTATCAATGTTGCCATCCAAAAATAAATTACGGCTCTCAAAAATACGCCTAAACCAACTTACAAACTGGTCAATTAGAACCAAAACAGCTACCTTCAAATTTGGAATGCGCTGTTAGTATGTCAATGGTTTCTTCCAAAATTCAAAATCGTTCTTAAAAAGGCGTCAACACCACACCTACAAACTGTCCAGTTAGAACCATAGCAGCGAATTTCACATTTCGAATGCGCTGTTAGTGTGCCAATGTTGTCTTCCGAAATTAAAAATCGTAATCTTTCTTAAAAAGGCGTAAAACCACACCTACAAACTGGCCAGTTAGAACCATAACAGAGAATTTCAAATTTGGAATGCGCTGTTAGTGTGTCAATGTTGTCAGGTGGTGACGCGCCACGCGTGCGCCGCGTGCTCGTCAGCCGTCACGCCCCCAACGCAGGCGCACCGCGTTCCAATAGCTGGCAGAGTCAACTGATTACTAAGAGGGGTACGTCTTAGTAATAGTAATCAGTTGACTCTTATTTATAAACGTCTCCTAAATCGACAACAAGATTATAGCTATTAGCTGAGCAATTCTCAAAAATGTTGAACATTTGGATCACGACTTGGATATTGATAAAAATTGGTAGGCTGGTCAAGTCAATGATACTGAGGAATATTCATTTTTCCCAAAATGTCCCAGAAAGTGTGTTAGAAAGTTTCCTTTTTTACCAGATTCCTATACATTGGTAACAAAAAACGAACGTTTCATACAGAAATTTCGGGAAATGTTGTGGATCTTGCTCAGCTTCATTAACTTTATCAGCCTACCAATTTTTATCCATATCGAAAACGTGACACAAAATACAAATGACAAAAATGTACAAACGTTTTGGGAAATTCTAATGCATAACGAAAATCCAATCTTATCAGAAATTAAAACGAAGACGTCACTAAAATGAAGGTGCATTTGGAGTGATAGAAACTTTTTTTTTTATGCTATAGGTGACAAACGAACAGACGAATCGCCTGATGGAAAGCGATTAACATCGCCCATGGACACCCGCAACACCAGAGGCGTCGCAAATGCATTGCCGGCCTTTAAGGTGGGAGTACGCTCTTACCCGAAAGTTTCCAATTGTAGATCTTCAGGGCATTGGTTTGTTTGAACAGGCAGCTCGCCTGCGCGCAGGCAACGGGAACTGCGCCGGCGCAGCTACTACGAACACGCAATTAAAATTCTGAACACCAGCCAACACCCAGTTCGTTGGTATTGCCAAATTGTTACGTCCAAGGGTCATCGGTTCTTTTCAGATCGACGCTTATTATGAATGCTGCATTTCAAGATACGAGTACTACCGTGTCGTAATGTGAAATCAAATAGTAACATTAGAGATCTGGCAACAAGCAGGCAGCTGGAGTGGTTTTAGGCATCAGCCGCGTAAGCTGAAGACTTGGGCGTGGGTTCAAATCTGGCTATAGGATATGTAACTGTCAAAAGCTGACTAGCTAGCGGTCTGCCACGATATATTAATGCGGTTTAGTTTAGAACCTAATCTGAATCGCGATGTGTCAGTTCCATAGAATAACTGTCAAAAACTGACAAGCAGAACCCAAAATGAATCGCATTAAGAGGTCATGGTAGCCCTCTGTACACACACAGTTGTATGGCTTAGTAATAATGATTAGCTCGTCACATTTGCCAAAATATTCCATGTGGGTGTGTCGTCTACGCTTAGTATTAAAAATAACGACTGCAACTTATGCAATACATTCGTCTAAAAATATAGATAACACGATTCATGTGGTTAATTTAAAGAAATGTATTTTAATTGATTGGGAAGGATTTTTAACCTTTAAGACAGGATTCATGGAACATTCAGATTTATCGTAATCATGTAGTTTTATTAATAAGATATGAAATATCGAAAACAAATATTCATTTGTTTTTGATTGAGAATTTAAATGAAGGTTCTTATTTATGTTTATTTTGCTGTAGTGTCATATTTATTGTGGTGTTAGTATAATAATAATAATATACACAATGCTATCGTAAAAAACAGAATGTTCGATGCCGGAACACCTGAAACATGACTAAACAGTAGCGCATGCGTCACTGCTCGCATTCTCATACGCTGCGCAAACGGCGGTGATTCTCATAGTAAGTGATTTTGACACTTTATATAACTATATGTAGTACATTACGATTTACAATTACAAGTGCACAAAGAAACACGATCGACGACAAACAGGAAACAATTGCTCAATTGAAATTTCAAGGGACATTTTGGACGGGGAATAATGCGCCGCGTAATGCAATTGATGATGACTTGCATCTATCACCTTATTACATTTCTCCTGTATCAGGAAGCCTGTGATATACACTCCCTTAAAGACCGTCATCTCCAGGAATAACACTCCGGTTTTGTCACTACATACCTTACAACTTACTGTGTGAGGAATGAACATGAATTATTCTTAGAGATCGCATGTCCTTCTTCTTGTCGCATGTCTTTCTTGGACTTTTTTAGAACATAATGAGTGATGACATCCACAAAATGGAGAGACAACCTTATGCTGGATGCAGGTCGCTTCCAACCGATACAAGGAAGTCTAAAGGGAACCTATGTTCAGCAGATGCTAAGATGATGAGATGATGAGCGATGACTCTGGTAGGCGATACTGGTGATTTTAGCCTTTTGGCCAGCGCGAACACCGAAATTTGTTTGATTCCAAACCAATAATGTTCAATTAAGTTTTAATTTGAATGGCATATTGAATCATCTCCAACAACTAAGAACCCTGTTACAAACGTCACCATCTTCCTTATTTCCAATTTTGGAAACAATTTGCATGGCCGATCAACTCATGCACTCTCTTTCATCCCAGAGCGTGTCAGTATCAGCCCTTACAAAACTTCTGTTTCTGTTCCCTTGTTGGTTGGGGTATTCCAATCTCCAAATTCAAATACACTTAGCACGTCGACTGCATATAGCCGGAAAACACAGGAATCGGTTACGCATATAGGGCATGCTTTGTTTTGTAGTAATTAGGAAACTCTCGGAACTCCCAATGCGTCATAATGGAATGGATCATTCAGACTATCAGGTTATGATTCGGTGCTTTCCGTTTTACTACCTGTAGTGAAATTTTGATATCTATGTTCCTTTATTTACATTCCTTATCTCTTCCTTGTATTGATATTGAAAACCTTTATTAGCGTCGTTGGGGAACTCCTTTTGAAGCCTTTCAGCCACGAGTATGACACTTGAGAACTATGTTTACTATATTTGTGACCTTAGGCTACCTGTATTCCATATTTGATTGATGTTGACAATTCTTTATCTGTTAATAGTTGTGTTAATAGGATCATAGACCTTTTCAGGTACGTTTGTTTATTTATTTCGAATAGTCCAACGCTGATAGCGATCGATCAATGAAGGGTGTTTCTTACTACAAATTTTAAGTCATTGACTTTATAATGTTGAGTGGGTTATTATGAGTTGGAGGGATTAGTCATGTTTCAAGTCATGTTTGGTTTTGTTTGTTGTTTCCAGTGTGCCCGTGCGATCCGCACTGGGCGCCGTGCGCTCGCGCTGACGCCTTTTATAGCCTCGGTCGCCTGATAACCGACACACTCCAACGATAACGACATACATTACACACAAACATTACCTTCTCTCGCGCTGAATTGATTAGGATCCTCGAAAATATTGCTGACTCAAGCTAGTAGCTTTATCTGCACAAGACCCCTGCGTGAGCGATGGAAAAATACGGGATTGCAATACACGTGTAGTGTTTATTGCTAAGGTCGTAAGGGCGGGTATTGCGTGGCTGCGCGGGAGTGTTGCCGGGTGACGCGCGGTGACGTCACGCGCACGCCGCGCCTGCGTGGCCCGCTGACGCGCCTACACGTCCGTCGAGTATTTATAAAGAACCTAGCTGAGTTAAACCTTGTTTTTAATTAAATAAGCATACCTTGAGCTGCTGAACCAATGAGAATCTGCTTGTTGTTGAACACTGTGGCTCGTAATTGTGGTCTGTGGATTAAATCGCAGAATTCTTCAAACATTGCACAATATAATAATACAAATACAAAACAAGTGTACTTAATGTAGATCTAAACACACAAAAGATTTTACACAAAAGATCCCAATGGGTCGAAGTGTATCCGTAAGGGCCCCACCAATAAGATAAGATAAGATTTATCTGCCCTTTAAGGTAACTGAAAATTTAAAAAACATTCATAGCATAGAATGTTAGTTGAAAAATCGATATTAGGCAAAATTACATTTTTTAATTTAATTAAAATTGAAGTTAAGATCCATCAGTAATAAATGTAGGCAATATTATAGGAAAACCAATTCCGATATTTCTATGAAACTGCTCTACTTTTATCGCCTGGCTGACGGGACGGAGGCAGAATAACAAATAAAAAATAGTCGATTAACCCAAATATCTATTATCTTAGAAATGCTTCAACCTAAAAGCCCAATGAATTACCGCCCAAGGCATATTTACAATATAAATTGGAACGAAATAAGTATAGCTTTTTAGCATTTGAAATAAAATAAACAATCTCGACGTCTTTCACGAAAAAATATGCAAAATCGCTTTCTAACAATTGGCGATTGGCTTTATGGTATATAAAAGTCAAAAAATAAAGAAAATCGTTAAAGATATATGCGTAATAGTTACATACTCGTATTAGCTGTGTATAGGTATTATGTCAATTGTTTTTGAGTGAAAACTAGACACAGACAGACAAGACATGGCTTATTTTCTTTTTATACACCGTGTTTTTATTGATTTCCGTTAAATGGGACAGGTTACTTGGAACATTAATAGAAGTTGCCTGGTATATCGGTTTTTGTTAATATCGAAAAATTTTTTTTTTTTTTCGTTTTCATACATAATAATTGTAATGGTAAGTGTGAGAGAACCTTAAAAATAAGATCTCGGGCGACTGACGGTTGCTGACGGCACATGTCAAAATAAGTAGGGGAGACCAGGTATAAAAGTAACGCGGGATAAACGTAACAAATTCATTTAAAATTTTTCTACGATATCTATCCGAACGTCCTTCGGGGCATTAGATGCCATTTCGATTCCCCCCTAACCTCAGTTACACCCACGGTGCTGTGACGGCAGGTTATGCGTGTAGTGCTATGGTCCCAGAAAAATGTGTCAAAAGTAAGTTTTTAACGATTTTTTCAATCTTAGCTAGTGTTTTCATGGTAAACGCAATAGCTTGCGTTTTGCATGGGTGTTGTAAAGTCACTAATCATTTAGAGTTTGAGGGTTGCAAATCAATGTTTTAATGATGCTTTTTATGTTTTTTTGCTACGTGTTTGTGGGATTCTGGAAATTCGATACCCAGGGATGATTGAAACAACTTGTTACTTTCATCCCGATTTCCAAATTGGAGGCTCCTTGGTACACCTATGTGCTAGCGTTTATTAAATAACTCATATACTTAGTGCCTTTTTGTTGCAGAATGTCTAATATGCACAAAATAACAACAGACAGAAGTCCACTAAAATAGAAATTATAGCTTTAGCTGCAGTTGAGGTGATTCTTTTTTTAAATGCCCTACAGGGACGCAGCAAAGACGTATCAACTGGCTCACATCACTTTATATAGACATGTAAAGTAAAGGAAAGCTTTACTTGAAAGTTCAGCGGCACTACCCAAGGCGGGATTTGTTTCTGGAAACAAATATTCACTGTCAATGAGGAGTAAAACACATTTTTTTATCATATTAGGTACATTGTATGATTAGCTTAGTAGTATACTCAGAAATAAGGACAATGCAGGAAGCATTTAATTCCTTGGATTACACCTAAGCATTTGTTTATATGCCATTTAGAATAAGGCAGAAAGTTGATTGCTCTCACGTCACTCATATATCCTATAGGTATAAATTAATTTCGTCTCATATAATACCTAATGTTAATTACATTCATTCATTGTTAATGTTCGTCTTTGAGATAGTGATATTGTAAGACTGTTGATTACTTAAAAATAATAATAACACAAAAGTATATTGATTATTTTATAGTTATTTACTTTGTTTCTATTATCCCTATGCACTGTTACAACCAGCCCTGGGGCTAGGGATAATTGCAACAAATTCCATCCTTCACTGTGAGCCATTTTTCTGTAAAACTATTCGATGTATGAAGTTTATTTTGGTACCAAAAGATACATGAAATATGTGTCTATTGCACATAAAGATGCAAAGTTTGACAACTGTTACCAAAAAAATATAAAAAATCAAAAACTGAAAATTGTTACGTTCATACCTGGTCTCCCTAACATTAGGATGTAAAACATTAACATTCAGTGTAACAGTTTTTGTGTAACATTAGGATAAAGGTTGCAATACTCTTGTTCAGTCATTTAACTTATTTTTTTAATAACTCAATAACAGTAAGAGTTGAGACACTAGTTTCTTAGAGAAATAGATAGATTTTGACCTAAATAAGCTTCCCTTTAATTTAACGGAAATCAATAAAAACACGGTGTATAGTTTGTGTAGAAAGTGAAGCTATCTGAAGATAGCAAAGTACATTCCACGTGCCTTAACATTCCAAACTAACTCTAATGCCTGAATAATACAAACTAGAACTTTTGAAAAACAACGGTCTTCCCTAAACATTGAGTCATTCTGTGAGGTGTCCTACTTTAGAGTATACCTACCAATCGTCAATAGAATCTAAAACAATGTAAACAATTATGGCTGACTTTCTATACCATTTGACGTCTTTAGATGCATTCAGACCAAACGAGCATTCGCTATTCTAACCCCCTACTCTACGAAATTCGATCGTTACACAAAACGTGATTCGTTGATTTCGTAGAGTAGGGGATAGAATTGCGAATGCTCGTTTGGTCTGAATGCACCTTTTGACGGTGGCACACTGTTTCATAGACAGAAGTTTCATAGAATTTCGTTTCACAGAAATTTGTTCATATATTATTTGGATCATATACTTTCTGTTCCAATATAATTGTTTCATACAATATTCAATTGCTTAAAACATATTTTACAGACATTCAGTTCCATGTATATTGCTATCTAACTTTTTTACTTTACAAAGTAACCAAACACTAGAATTACATTTCATGTATTTTTGTTTTGTAGGCACTTATTTCATAGATTGTTGTTTTATAGTTACTAGTTTATATAATATTTAGTTCCACTATTTACTTTATTGCATAGTGCTATTCTTACCTAAGTAATGAGTCATATTTCATGTAAGTATTTTGTTTCTTATACACTGATTCGCCCTCCCTCTAAAAAAACCAAACTGCTACCAGAAAAATAGGTAGATTGTAGGCAAAGTAGGTTAGGTAGGGTAGGTTGGGTTAGGTTAGTTAGCTTTTCAATCTGTTCTAGCCTCGAAACCTAACCAATCCAAGTAATAAATCAGGGTAAAACCGACTTGGATTGGTTAGGTTTCGAGCGTAGTTTCCCGGATAAATAAAATACCTACTTACTTTTAATTAATTGTTTACGTATCGTCATCCTTGCGAAACCAAAAAAAGGGGGGACGGGGGGGCGAAGCCCCCCACAAGGGGGGCTCGGGGGGCGGAGCCTCCCCTGCTCTAACCTGGATAGGTTCGTTAGGTACCTTTTATCCCTTAGAGCAGAAATAGAAGCCCCGCGCAGCGGGGCTTCGTCGACCGGTTCCCAGGTCTAAATCGCTTACTAAAATTCTTTGGACAAAGGTATTTCTTTTGTATTAGTATAATGGTATGTAATGATAATTCTATAGTTTAATTATGACTGAATAAAAAATATTAAGTTTGATACAACGACAAACAACATTCTATGAATATTCAGTTTTTGAAACAACTGTTCTAGACAAAAAATACTATACGAATTAATAATATTTGATTGAATACGCTATGAAATTAAATTCTAAGAACTACATATCTGAACAATAAAAAATATACAAAACCAGATTATACAATGTAAGAGCTCTGAAAAATGATCATTCTATGAAATGAAAATACGGGAAACATTTTCTATGAAAATGTTGTCTATGAAACAACGTACAACCCCTTTTGACGTATATCGTCAAACACGTTCGCAGATATATTTTTACGTTAATTCTAATAAATGTCAATAATTTTAATTAAAACTGTTTGTCAACTCAAGTTTTAAGATTTTAAGTTCGTAATAAAACCAAGATTGTGTTCTAAAAGTGCGAAATTATAGAATAATGCAAGTTTTGAGGTTTGTTTACATTTTTATTTTTATTTTACTGATGAGGTACAGATACGTTTATAAATTTGCATACATTTTGGAACTTATTACTAGGGGAAAAAGGTTTAATTTGAATAAAGGTGTCAACATATTTATAAAGGCGACCGTATAAAATGTAAATACAAAACATAACACATATATTATATTATACTCACCTCACCTAATACCCCATACACGGTAAAGTAACCGCAAGATTTATTGGTGGTTTTTGAAATGAGTGATGGACAAATAGCGTGTTTTTGTGTGAAACATAACCCATCCTTAGTTTTACTGATATTTTTAATTAAAAATACAACACATACATTTTACTGTTGCGTAAGTATAATATTTTTCTTTAAGCAACAGCCAGTTGACACTTAATAATAAGGAAATTTTTAAAAATGCGAGCTATTTGTCCATTGAAAGTGAAAATTCCTGAAATTGTCAGCTTTTCTACAGATAAGTTAGTTCATTGTCGCTATTCATATATGTATAAAATAATGACTTAGCTAACCAATTACAAAATGTTTTGTATGAACTTAGTAATAATGTTCTATCAGTGTCACAGTTATTGCACAACATATTGCGTGCAAAATTACTTTATCATAATTATTCAACATTACTTTTAGCTTTCCAATTATTGCAATGCGAACTTTATAAAGGGTATTCAATAAATATTATATATGAAGGATCCACGGAAAAAAACATATCCAATGCTTTAAAAAATCAGGGCAAATTCACACCTTATTCTGTTAAAAGTAAGTTGGTTTTTCCTTCTGTAATTTGAATTGACTAGACATGTTCTTTCCATGGACCCTTCATATGGTATATCACACACAATCACCAGTTTCTAGTGAACACGAACGCTGTAAATAGTTCGAAACGTCGGGATGTAATAAATAAATATATTTAGGTACGCAATAATACATTTTCATAGTTTTATTTAACAACTGTAGATACTAAGCTTTTTTATTCCGTCTTAAATAAATATATATTATAAAAATCATTCAATAAGTCGCAAAAATTTGCAATAATGATCAATAATTCACATTCGCTAACCTAACACATTTTGCTTTCATAAATAGTATTTATATACCTAGGTATTGTATTTATGATTTTTAGAAAACTTTTCGAATAATTTTAAATAGATAGTCAACACCACTTAGAATTTTAAAATACGTCGTCAAGTCATTTGTATCTAAATCATCTCATTCTATGTGCACTTCTCAGAATTTGACTGTGAAAAACAGTAGTCATCGTTGTTTGGCCGCCATAAGCCTAAAGATAAATTAACGGCTTGTTTATAAAGAGGCCGTGCTATTTCGAAGCTGTCTCCATGCCAAATAAAAGCACATGCGTTTATCAAAATACATTTCGCTATTCAATTAATATGTCTATGTATTAAGACCTAGTTATTTTTCAGTGAAACAAGCAGACGGCGAGCAATCACAGCCTATGAACGCATCCAGGCCTACTACCGCGAAAATCGAAATTCGTAAACGAGGATTTTTCTCTGCCACTCAAACGAAGGCGTCATTAGAGTGATTTACAAATAAAAGCGTGGTGAAACATCCATTTTAAAGCCATTGAATGTTGTGTGTAGGCCTAGTGACAAAACCCTAGCCTAGATGTGAATAATCAAGATCAGGTGCGGGTAGTTCGAAAAACCCGCACAGCTCGAAGGTGGTTGACACATTCTCTCGCCAGTCTGCCGGCAACCACGGGTGTAACGTCATGCCCGAAACGTCAAGATATAATTAAAAGTAAGTTTACGCGATTAAGACCCGTTTGTCTTTAAAATATGAGAGAGACAAATCCTCGATATTTACGAATTTCGTTATTCGCGGCAGGGCCGCAGACCGCAGAGCCCTATAGCAACCTTTCCATGAAAATATTCTCTATTTCGGAAACTTCTCGTCGGTGCAATGCACATAAGACTCACATATAATTATAATAAATATCGGGATATTCTTACACCATTAAGGCTTGTGCTGTGGGTACTAAGTACTAAGCGACAATGTTGGTATACATATAATAGATAGAAACGCGAGCAAAATTAAAAAAAATATATCCAAGGTAACGATCTACAAACTACAAGTACCTACTTTTTGGCCAACACAATGATGAACTCATATTTAGAGCAAACAAAACAAAGTCGAATCAATTAAATCTTGTTTTTCTCGTAAATTCCAATGTTTGAATGTTGAATCCTTATCTGCGAACAAAATGTTCTTTTTCGGACTCTCGATCTAAATAATTAATTGTAAAACAAACCTTTACGTTTGCACTGACTGTTGTAACTTGTAATACAATAGAAGTCCTTATCTAATTAATAGTGTTAAAACTTTAGACTTCCACTTGTATTACAAGTGACAAGCGTTCAAGAAACGGGCCCCAGGGGCCCATTTCTCGAAAACTTGTAACTTGTAATACAAGCGGAAGTCCTTATCTAATTAATAGTGTTAAAAAGAAACTTCCACTTGTATTACAAGTTACTTACAAGCGTTCGAGAAGCGAGCCCCTGGTCTCACGACAGTTACCTTATAAACTGTAGATATTATTGCTTAAAACATCAGCAGGCATCAGTGAGTCACAACAAACGGATGATATTATTGAGCCTGGCACTGTTAGTCATCCAAAATGTTCGCTTTAAGCCGAGTGGAGTGGCCATTTCACCATTGCGTTGTGATGACCAATAGTAGCTAAAATTTATTGAGCGACAATCTTACCTAGTCCAATATCTGAAGTGCCGTCACATTTAGAACTCTACTAATAAATGTTTGTATATACACCTCAGCCACCCTGCCCCCAGATAGGCACCTTATTTTTGTGTAAAAATGCTTTAATGACGTACCCACAACTGCCTACTGTAATTTTTGGCGGGAAATCGGCGACGTGTCACATTCCGTGAGTTGATGTTACAGGACTTCTTGCTTATTTCTAGATTCGTGTAATTCGACCTAATTTCTTAATTTAAAGGACTATGGGCAGATTTGTATGGAGAGTGGACCAAAAACCAACAGAGCTAAAAGTGGTGTCATTAAATAGGTATTTATATTTATTTCATTTCATTCTATGGGCACTATGTTCAATACCATTGTAAAACGGAGATATTTGTATTTTAGTCAGAGTAAATACTATGATGAATGATGTCTGGTCGCCGGTGATTTACTTAGAGAGTGCCCGCGGTACGCCTTACTCGTATAAAAATTATCCAATGGAATTCAACTTTGCACCTATAGAATGAAATAAAGTACCTAAGCAGACCTTTTTAATGACACTACTCCCAGCTCTGTTGGTTTTTGGTCCATTTTGACGCATAGTCCTTTGACCTAACTAATTAGTGAACCTACCTATAGTCCTTAATTTTGAACATAGAAAACGTACTATTGAACTCTAACTAATCACTCACTTTGTGTGAGGAGTATTTCGAAGTTGGTACTACCTATACTGAAAGTTCATCGTAATGGTTGGCAGACTCTGTAGGTAGCGGGAAGGATGGAACGTTCTGTTCCACCTTGTACTATAATAGCAATAACATGGGAGCAATCATTTCACATCATCGTGCAAATAAATACTCTTACCCGGACTCAAACCCAGGAGCTACCTTCACAACATCAACAAAAAAGCGCAAATCGTCATACCTCACATCATCAGCCTATGATAGTCCACTGCTGGACGTAGGCCTCTCCTATTAACTATGCGTACAGACGCATTAGGAGGTAAATGCCCATAATCACCACGCTGTGCAAGCGGATTGGCGATCGCAGCAATGTGTCCACTATGATGACGCTGCTGCCCATCATCAATATTTTATTAAATAATGGTCAGTGACACTTCAATCCCTTAGTCGACTCTTACGACACCCGCAGGAGGAGTTGGGGTGGCGACAAATGTATTCTTACTGCCATCACCACACGGCTTCGTAAATCGTCATACCTACTTAAGTATTCATATTGACTTGCCCTTGAGTGCACACCTCGCAGTAAAACAGCAACATGTGTTTCTCAATTTAGTCTGACATTGTCATACCGTGGGCAGGGTCGGCTGAGTCATGCTCATACTCGCTCGGACAAGCCCTTTGTTGAGATATTCGCGATATGCCTTACGTGGTGAGAATTATAAGTGCAGTTGGTCATCAGACATTGGAGTGGCAAGGTTGGACAAATATGGCAGACATACAGGTCATACAGTTCTCACACGTGATGGCAGTTGAAAGGCTTGAAATATTCAGTATAGCAACATTAATTTAGTTTACGGGATTTCCCGGAATGATCTGCGAAATGATCCTAACATTTGATGTCAAAATTTACTTCTTGTTTACAAAAACTTGGTTGTCTGTAGAGAACCTAAACCTAGTTAGTAAATATTCTGTACGAAAAGTGCTAATATGTTTTTATCTAAGGCTTGTTCACGAAATAAAGTAGCCATTGCTGTATAATTCTTTTTTTTTTGTATGAAACCATACCTTAGTATGGGTGTTATTACAAAGAAGGGCTCTTAATTTGCCTATCTTCTCGGATGCTGTGGTTGATATTTGTATGTATCAATTTCTCCATAATTATGGACTTTTATTTAAACTTCTAGATTTAAGTAGTGTTTCTTCTTATTTTACCATTTTGGGTAATTCAGCCAATACTCATTGGCTAAATTACCCCTTAACTAAATTACAATACCGATACTATAATAAACTGTGAATCTCGTGTCTATATTTTTTATTAACTATTTCAAGACTAACATTGTTGAAATCGTCTCGGAAGTTCGCACTTTTTTGGTCCTCAACTTTTGCATTAACCATTATCTGAAGTTATTTTGATTTTGACGACTTTTCAGCGAATGCTTTTCGATGTTGGATTGTTAAACATAAAACAGAAGAAATTATTAATATTAGATGACATATACCAAAGAAAAACGACCAAGATCACCTATGTCCGAGGTGGGGATCGAACCCACGTACTCAGCTTTCGCGGCTGATGCCTGTACCCCTCGGCCACTCGGTCTTAGCAACCACCGGTCAAATTTCTCGGGTATATGCAATCCCTTACAAGGCTAGGCGCCTTTGACCATTCTCTAAGGGCAAGCACTAACTACATGCCTGCACCTCCTATTTAGAATACTTTACAGTTTTCTAGAATAGCTAGAGAGAGATGGTGCTGCCATCTATTGAACATATTGTACTATTCTAGAAAACTGTAAAGTATTCTAAATAGGAGGTGCAGGCATGTAGTTAGTGCTTGCCCTTAGAGAATGGTCAAAGGCGCCTAGCCTTGTAAGGGATTGCATATACCCGAGAAATTTGACCGGTGGTTGCTAAGACCGAGTGGCCGAGGGGTACAGGCATCAGCCGCGAAAGCTGAGTACGTGGGTTCGATCCCCACCTCGGACATAGGTGATCTTGGTCGTTTTTCTTTGGTATATGTCATCTAATATTAATAATTTATATAGTATTAAGTAGTGTGACTACTGGAGAAAAATTTAAAAAAAGTACAAATCAAAATATTTAGTTAACAAATAATTTGATTTGTGCTTTCACAATATGTTCAATAAAACAGAAGAATCAATTTACAGTCCCATGGCTGTTAGAACTACATGGGACTGTTGCGTAACAGTAGAGACTGATTTTACGATGGCTACTTTATTTCGTGAACAAGCTTTATTTATACTGACTAATTGACCATTCTGTAGGTTTATGATGGTCCCGTTTTATTCATGTATCGTGCTATACGTCAATTTTGCACTTGCATACTTGTTAAAACGTGACGGCAACGCCGAAAAACGATGAAACGCGGTACCATCATAAGCCTACAGAATTATCAATTTGTCAGTATAAATAAATAAAAATACATCAGCGCTTTCCGTATAGACTCTAACCACTACGGCTTTATGCTTACGGCTTGACCATCAACATCATATTATATCCTCAAGAAAGGCAGAAGATGCATTTTAAAATTGGTTAAGTACCTATTAATTTTTTGGCTTGAGTATCCTCACATAACATGTAGGGTTGCCTTATGGTATTTTTTTCCTGACTTATTGTTGATCTTTAGTCAGGAATGCGGCCAGATCGGCAAGTGTCAGGAATTTTAGGATATTACCTCATGAAAAATATGACTTACTCATATATTTATTTCGAACATAACACAAATTAATAACTTTAATACAAAATAAATAATCTTGATGTGTAAACTCAATTAGGAATCAAATTTTATAGTGCCTTGGCTAGCCATTAAGGCTACGCTAAATTCGGTTACGAAAAATGTCAGTAATTTTGTCAGGATTTTCCTTTTTTCTATATGGCAACCCTACTCACTTGTGTTTTTATTACGTATCTGCAGACAAACCGGATATTTCTCATAAGGATAACGTGCTGTTATCCTCCTCTACGTGAATAAACTTAATTGACATTTAGCGTTTTCTCCGAATCGCAACGTTAAAGCGAAACTGCATAAAATACTCGATATACCGATGAATCCTCTCATGTGTTATTGGGATCTTTTACAAAATTATTAATTCTATTTTGTCAAATTTCCGAGTACATGTGGCAGATTTGCCAGTACCAAAAGCTCTATTTGATCCTTGTAGACCAGAAAATATCTGCTGCCTTATTTTGGTTCTATTCTGTGTGCTTACCACGGGTTAATCCCACCTGTTACCACCAACTTGACACCAGTGGTAACAACTGGGATTTTTTTTCCCTCCTGTAGCCACCAGAGTACTTGGTGGTAACTACTGGGACTTTTTCCCCACTAGTTACCACTAAAATATTTGGTTAGTTAGTTTGGTGGTAACAGTTGGGAATTTTAATTCCCAGTTGTGCCCAGTGGTAACAGGTGGGAATAAAATCCCAGTTGTTACCACTGGTGTCAAGTTGGTGGTAACAGGTGGGAATAACCCCTTACCACGAGCTGCCGTCGCGTTATGCCGGGATATATTAACGCGTACTTAATTTCAATTCATCTCGCTCGTACTCGCGTACGGGTACTATTGATGCGAGCGATCAGGATAGAAAGTAAGTCCTCGTTAATAATGCTGTAGCAGCTCATGGTACGGCTGGCCATCATCAGCCGTCACCAATGACCAATTCACGACATTGTGATACCACAACTTAGTCAAGTAGCCCATACCCAGCCGCCTAGAGATAGTAAGTATCATTCTATTGCAAACCACGGTAAATACATAAGTTGTTATAGCAAAGGAAAGAGTTCACATGGCACCCCGAAAGAGTATGGCAATTTACTTATAAATAGAGGTACATTATTAATTATCATTACATAAAATTTAGTATAACAATATTTTCCTTAACTAAATTGTGATGTGGAAATTATGAAGCGCTACATCGCTATCCTGCATGAATTCATTTTATGGAATAGTATGACTTTTTTAAGGAAAGATTTCAGTCGATTGACATATACATGTACTTTTTGTATGTTTTTGATAGCTTTTAGTAGCTTATTATGTATTTTTATAGCACGATAGTATGGGCCTTTTTTATAAATATCTAGGACTGTTTCCGGGAGCATTAAGATGATGTAGAGGACTTACTACGAACTAGAAAAATGAGAATTTTGACTCTTTCTCTGTCACTTCCCTGACGCTTTCCTTGGTGTGACGGAGACGATCCTAGAAATTTAAGATTTTCGAGATTGCGGTAGGCCGACATATATAGGGCTGCCATGCTCCGTCGGTTTTCTTTTTATTTGCCCAAAACATTGAGCCTGACTTTTTTGTAGATTCTAATTATAATGAATTGTCTAATGTTTATCATACCTACGTCTTCGTAGCCGTGATGTTGTGATTCTGACAAGTAGGCAAGTGCAAAAGTGATGCATAGCACAATGAACGGTAAAAGTAAGACAAACTCCATCTGCTGCTTTTCATGATGACCCGTTCTCTGAAGCTTCCACATCCATTATCGTTTCTTCTCTTTTGTGTACACACATAACAACACCCTACACAACCAATACCCTAATAATCCATCTCATCGACATCATTCGTGAATTCAGCTTTAAAGATCCTAAAAATATACACATGCAATAAAAAACAATAAACAAATATGCATAACAAACGATGGAAAATACCCGCTGTAAACACTACAATATTACGACTTATAGTATGAATACTATACGATAGCATTTCAACATTAACTGAGTCATACACGTATTTAAATTCAATACAATGACGTGTAGGTTACAAGCTTTCGTATTTAGTGTTGAACAATACCGTCGCCATCGGTCATACAGATGTAACCTAAGTAAGGTCCGTTTTTTTATTCCATAAATCAGCATTTCTCAAAAAATTTGTACACTTGCATCACGTCTTCGATTTGATAAAAAATGGTAGTCTGGTCAGAGTCAAAGATGCAGAGCAAGATTTACCACATTTCCTAAAATGTTCCAAAATGCTTGTATGAAACATTCCTTTTTTTGTTACTGAAAATGTATAGGATTTTGGTAACAAAAAACTTCCACACAAACTTCCTGGGACATTTTGGGAAATGTGGTGAATTTTGCTCAGCATCTTTGACTCTACCAGTCTACCAATTTTTATCAAAATCGAAAACGTGATCCAATAATAACAAATTTTTTGAGAGATGCACAGACGATGTTTAATTTTGTGTAATCTCTCGTTCCTGCTAGAAAAATATCGAGGTATAGTTTTTTTTTTTTAGCCTATATAATGTCTCCCATATAAGAGAGGGATTGGGCTATAGTCCCCACGCTGGCCCTAAGCGGGTTGGGAACTTCACATACACCTTTGAATAATCAAGTTATAATCCAATAATACTACATAATTTTTGTTTTTTTTTTATTGCTGCGCTTCTTCACTGAGGGTTGTGACTTGTGACCCCTTGAGGCCGTTATTTTATGCACCAGAGCTCTCTACTCCACGCGGTTTTTGGAAAGACGCCTGCAGAACCACCCTTGTAGGAATGTCAGTTTTCTTTCAGAGCATCGGCTTAACAGCGGTAGGTGATCTTCCATGACATGAAATTCCACATGCAGTTTCCGTTTCTGTCGAAAAGACTTTCCTAAGAGGTGATCTTAAATAGATCTCCACTATTTTCCGTTTACCCTATAGAGAGAGATATTTTTTAGAGATTTACACGAGACTTTTTGACAGCCGCCTAATGCCTAAGCATTGACCTTATGACGACTGTGCCATAATTACGTTGCAACTAAGATCTAGTTCTAGTGAACTTGTTCATACATAAATATCATTAACCTTATTAAATTTTTGTACGGAAGTATGTTCGCAGCATTGAGTATTTTTAAAGCTATATAGCCCTGGGAAAACAGTAAATTGATTACATCAGCTCACAATGAACTAGTAGCCCAAAAGCAACAAAAAATCGTATTTGGAACGCATGACGTTTATTCAGGGCGTGGTGTTTCGCAGGAGCGGAGGCAAGGCGTTAACTGCTTAATATCCCTAACATATCTTGACCTGCAACGTATCAGAATGTCCCCCGTCTCACGCCAGTTTAATATGACCGTAGGGCGGGCAAGGGGGTCTTCTTAAAATGGTCGGATTTCAGCGCACTGAGTTCTATTTTTAAAACGGTCGCACGCCGGCAACGCGTGGCTTTGTTTTGCTCAGCCATGTTTGATTACAACGAACTCTGAAACCCAACAACAAAAGAGCATAACAGGAAAGCTTCTGTCCTCTGTTATAGACTTTATTACAAAGGTAAATGACTCAAATTTGAGTGGGTTATTAAAGTAATTTATGATTTACTGATATGGAAAGCATTTACACATATTTACGCCGTGTCCTGAACAATGTCTGTTATCAACTGTAGCTAGGCGTGTGAGAAGTTCCGTTTATCACTGGATTAATTAGAGCATTGATAAGAAGTGATTAAAAATAAACTAAGTACTGTGGAAAATTTAATTTCTTTTATTGACTGATAACGCGTTAGTCATCGTCATGCAATTGTCGCGTGACATTGATAATATTGATATTAGGGTTAGGACGTAGTAAGATATATGTGATATCACATACCACATACCGCAATAAAAAGAGTCTGATTTATTTTGTTGTTAAAGAACATAAAGTTTGACCTTTGCTTTGATTGACAAGAATAACATCCTAGTCAAATATATCGAAAATCCACGCAGTACAGAGTCCAATTGGCAAGCTGCCACTCTACAATAACATCTAGTTTTACTACTTCATTTTACAAACGACTTTAAAGTCACCTACACAAGGTTCGTTCCGTACATATTTTCTTAGCATTTTATTTATTATTTTTTCTCCTAAAACCGCAAAAGGCCCCAGAGAGGTCTGCAGCCGGTGACGATCCGCCACCGACTGACGGTAAACAAACTCAGGAGCCACCACGTAGACTCGCCGTTGATAAAAACGTCCAAACACACTTGACCCCCCGCCCCGCTCTCCCCTCCTTCGCCTTCGACGATAATTCAGGGCTTTCTTACAAAAACAGGTCTCTAGATAAACTGGTTCACCGATAAGCCGCTTGCGCACATGGTAGCGAATGTCAACAGAAGATAAGACGTCTGCTGTACTTTAGGTATTCGTTATATCTGTGTTATGAAAATTTATATTAGTTTACGTCAATGCGTGTTTTTCACCTGCCTCATTGCCGTACCTAAACTTGTAGACATGATAAAATTGATAATTCGTTGAATTTTATCAAGTCTGTGTAGAACTGCCACAAACTAGATCGATCGATTTAGACATTGAGTTCTACCTATTCGTCAATAATTTAGAATAAGTAATTATGTTTGTATGTGGTGGCTTACGCATTGTACGCAATTAAAACTAAATATTAATAGATTCCTAATACGTATAAAATAAACACAAAAACAGTTAATACAGTTGAGGCAGCTATATTAGTGAATTTCAGGTTTCTCTCTTTTTGATCTTTTAATTACATAACTTATTTTTCACAGATGTTATCTTAATTGCACCATCGAATTACATCATGAAAATAGGGGTTTGTAGCAGTTATCTTTTTGTACGGCATGAGCCTTATTGAATGTGTATCTTTATATTATAACATTAGTAGTACCTATTAAGCACAGGCGCGGATCCAGGGGGGGCAATGGGGGCATTTACCCCCCTTCACACTGGACTTTTGTATGCCTACTTGCTTAGGTGCTGTTTTAAGTATAAAATACTATCATATCGTAGGGCAGTGCCCCCCCTCAACGAAGTCCTGGATTCGCGCCTAATTAAGCATGTTTGAATAATCCTTTTGACGCGCATTTTTTATGCTTTACCACGACTCGACGTCTGCAACCTTCGGCCTTACCGCGAACTCCGAAGAAACGCAAATTTCGGGGATTTGTCTCTGTCACACCAACGAAGGCGTCATTAGAGTAACAAAGACAAATCCCCGAAATTTGCGAACTTCGGAGTTCGTGGTAGGCCAACTTAGCACTACATATATTGTTTTTTACAGCAACTCAGGACCTCGTTACCACAACCCATCTATTTTTAATTGTAGGTATTGATTAAAACGAGACGAGTAAGTAAGCGCGAGAAGGCCGCGAGTTAGTTTGACAGCTCATTGACATGTGTTAGAACCGCTAGAACGTTTCCCTTCGATCCAGTGTAGGCTGCATGCATATACATGGACATCTAACGCGAGTTCAAAAATGCCTCCAAAATTAATTGTGCAATTGGGCCAAGATGGGCAGGGGTCCGTTTCGCCAAAGCTTGTAACTTGTAATACAAGTGGAAGGCTCTTTTTAGCACTATAAATTAGATAAGGACTTCCGCTTGTATTCCAAGTTACCTTACAAGCTTTCGAGAAATACGCTCTAGGACATAGCGCTTTTCTTAACACCGACCGCGCATATATCGGCGCAACATCTTTGACAAAAGCAAATATAATATAGCCAATCAAAACTTTGATGAGCCAATCACAACTATTTTTAAATAGCGGTTTAAGTTTATATAGGATAACATAGAAAATCATAGCGTGATTTATTGAAGAGGGGGTGGCATTTATGTAAAAAAAAATTCAGGACCGTTTTTGAAAGGCCATTTAGCCTGGCGTGCAGCTTCCATGTTTTAATTTGTTTCTTTAATTTGTTTGAGTGTAGGCAAAATGTCTAGTGTAATTTAGGTTGATGCAATTTTATTTGTCATTTATTTATGTTAGCTCGTGTACGAAGTTTGTTCGGGAACATTGAGCCTGTCGTGATACGGTATCGCGTCTCGTAAAATGTGTTTACGAGTGCCATTCACGCGTTTGCCGAGTGGGCTTCCCTTTGTACAAACGGATATGCAGAAAATACTGTTATAGTTTATTTATAATGCACCTTATTAGAGGGTAGAAAGGTTGAGGGATGGTCAGATGTTGGGGACAAAGCATCGTGCAGTAGACATGCAAATTCATACAATTATTTCGGCCCTACCGCGAACTACGAAATTGCGGGGATCTTTCTCTGTCACTCTAATGACGCCTTCGTTGGAGTGACAAAGACAAATCCCCGAAATTTACGAATTTCGGTGTTCGCGGCAGGGCCGCAGAGATTATGAAAAAAGTGCTGAATACTGCTGTTTTATCATTTATCATCATCATAAACGGTGGAGTAGTATACAATTTGACATTCGGCCTTTGTCTTTTAAATCTACGTAAGTTGTAGCGATACTTTTATCTTTACTAAGGTTTTCATAAAATCATCATGATGCAGTGAATTTTCAATCATTCGTCCGAAAATAGTTTCAACACAATTCAGGATGTTAAATGAGCTTAATTTGTGTTCAACATTTAAACTACTTGTTCCTCTGCTTAGATTCAGGTTGTGTTCTTGCCTCCAAAAACGTAGAGGCAACTTTTCGATCATAATTTACTAGATAAATTACATAGTTTTTTTTTAAATAACTGTGTATCATCTAGATTGTATAATATGTTCTTCGGTTACCGCGATAGTTATTCATGAAATGAAACTACTGAATCGGATTATATCGCGAAGATACATAATAAATAAATTAATTAATTAATTAATCCATTTAATTTCTAGATTTAGAACACTTTACGAGATACATTCTATGGGCGATGGGCGATAAAGATCGTATTAACCTCTAATTCGTACGTCATTTTACATGATTCGTACGTTCGTCATTATAACCTCTACTAATTGGTATATTGAGTTCATCTCAGTTCCAATGCACTTTAGTGCACTTTGTAACGTTCATTCATACCTAAATATTAGCTCATACTTTAATGATTCCCTTCTAATAATTCAGGCACGGTTGTAGGTGACATTTGCCTAATTAGGCATTTATCACATGAACAAAAGGTTACCATACCCAATATACCCATGTCACGAGGCGCCTATGCCTATTCTTTGTCGTTTCTAACCGGAACACACGCACTCAAAAAGGTAACTTTTAGCATCTATATCGTTCACCTCATTATTGCAATTTGAACTTTATGGTTGCGTGATTAATCTCCCTTTTGATATTGATGACTATACATAATAAATTTATAACTCGGATATTTCAAGTAATTTCGAGCTCGTTATCGTGAAGATAAGCTCAGTATTCGTAACACTTGCACCACCGTCGTTGAGGTTATCAAAGGCCAACATTATTTACTTATTTTTCACATATTGTTTACTTATTTTATGTCAGGGTTATAATGGCAGCTGCTGAAAGGTTTTTATGCGCGCCATTTTATTTCAATAATGCTACTTTTCATGAATTTAATAATATATATTTTATACACTTCTACAAATAAAAAGGATAGCAAATAAGTACCGTAAAACAAACCAACTACGGTTCAAAATGTCAACTCCTAAAGAAGCATCAGTCTCAATCTTCTTTTTGGCTAAGTCCAAGTTATTTTTATTATTAATGAGTAGTTTTGCCTATGAATACCACGATTAATATAACAATTACACTTGATGAGAGATATTCGATTAAGTTTTGGATCATTTGTTTGGGTTTTATGGTACTATGTTTGCTATCCTTTTTATTTGCAGAAGTGCATAAAGTATAAGTATATAGATAATATTTATTGCAATAAAAAATATTATTTTGTATGCGACCTACATCTTTATGACCGCCAACACGAGATTCGATTATAAAGTAATAGTAGTTGAATAGGGCAATATTTTTATATAGAATATATGTTGTACTTTCGTGGATTAAAGAATATTTAACACAAAATGTGAATTGAGAATATACCTTATATTAAGAAGTATAATAATAAAAATATTTTATTAAAATTTTAATTTATACTTCTTTAGATATATAAATTTTCTTTAAACATTAACCTTTATTGAATATATCTTGTTCGAAAAAAATGCGCAATGTTAATAGAAATAGGAGTATATTTTCCATTCTTGTTTATAATACCTATACCAAACCCTAAAAAAAAAGATTTGGATTTCAACAAACAATCAATTAAAATAGACGGAATATTCTTATTTAGTAATTTGGTTGTAAGCGTTATATGATATGGCATCTCGAAAAGTTTTATTAAAGTTTTGTTTCCATAGTTCCGACCACTTATAATAAACTTTATCATAAATGATCGGAACCCTCCATCAAGCCCAATAATACGAGCGAGTGACCGATCAGTGATCACTGTCACATTGTTGTTACGCCATTCAAAAAACAATGGAGTAGGTATCAATTAAAATAAACTCAATAATAAGTTAATTAACATGTCCGGATGAAACAGCTATCAAGTTTTCATCAGAACTCGCGTAAGACTTGAATTTTGGTCAATGAAAAGGGTAAACTTTTTCTCATCTGCGTACCTAAGTAATGTTGGTATTGGCAGATATTTTATTACGTACGTCAGGCTACACTTTACAACATGAAACAGCTATCACGTTTTCATCAGAAATCGCGTCAGAATTAATTTATATTTCAGTAAAAAAATGTAAACTTTTTCTCATCTAAACACTAAGTAATGTTTGGCATTGGCAGATATTTTATTACCTACATCAGGTTTAATTTTACCACATGGAACATCTATCAAATTTTCATCAGAATTCGCGTCAGAGTCGCGTCGCGTTAAATTAGTTGTCAGCAAAAAAAAGGTAAACTGTTTCTGATCCGCTAAATATTGTTTTTGCAGGTATTTCATTACGTACTTGTGGCTTAATTATCCAACACGCCACCTAGTCAAGAAAGAAACCTAGGTTATTGTCGTAGTATATTATTAGCGAGGAAAATTAGAATTTCCACCGAATAGGTACCAAATAATATGCCTTTCTTAATTATTTTATTAGTCATCGATAAAAAATATTTCTACAGTATTTGCTACCGTATTTCCCTATGTCCTCCTACGAGCACATCAAATATAAGGTTTCGAAACTTTCGAAATACTGTATTTATAAAATTACATAATAATTTTTCGTATACTTCCTCAAATAAACCAAACGCTGTAAGATGTACGAAATGTCACATTCATTAATATACGCGATATAATATGTTTTATTTCATATATTTGAAAATTATTTACATAGTTTTAAAATGATGATGACATTGGCCCGTCCTCACGCTGGTACACATCGCCATTGATTCCGGGGTTAGGTCAACTGTAACATGTACTTTAACTTAAAGTAAACGATTACTCAACAATCATCATGTTTTAGATTTTAGCCTCAGTTTAATAAATAGGTTTCATCAGAATTATTTTTTTGTCGTAACAAATACAAATACGTACCTATCGATGACTTAAAAAAAGTTATGTACGCTTAAGCTTTTTGTTACCGCATCCTATGTTTTATGCCCTGCTTAAAGTTACTTACAAAATAGAGTAGGTACCTACTTAATTGAAAATATAAACAAAATTGGTTTAAAATAAATTTATTTATTTTTAATTAGTTTGACTGACTAATTAAAATGATTTGAGGATGCAAAAGTACAATCATCATCGTCATACATCAACTTTTTACTTTTCCATATGAACTTACTTTTAATGCTGACCGTACATAATACCTTACAATCGCTAAGATATTGGAAACCATTTTTTTTTGTGACGAGGGTCGACAACTGAGCTCTTGGCCCACCTGATGGCCTGGAACTGAGGCCCATGGACATAGTGATCAAAAATCGCCTATGCGCTGCCTACCCTGAGGACTTACATGGATTGCCTCTATCTATGCCAGTAATTACACCTTACTTACTTAAATACTTAAGTATTGTTCGTTATTAAATCGTGAAACCACTAATTATAATTAATTATCAAAGCATACACCTACACATGATCACGGACATTAGCAATTAATTTCAAAGTGAATCCCTGTCCGTGATGGTACATTTTGTCGCTGTAAGTACTGACTTTAACTCCGGTTCTACAGCAATCAATTTTTCATGGAAATGTCACGTTTCTTTCACTCTGAATAAGGGCGTTTTTTCCATCAAGTCAGTATTCGAGATACAAGATTAGGGCTGATTTTTCCATCCTCAGTAAGACTTAAAAGTATCCGGTAATAGTACATTGTGCATCAAGGGAGGTAATTACGGAATTACTAACGAGAGTGTTAGAAGCCCGAGCCCGACGCCGTTAGGCGGAGGGCTTTTATGACTCGAGTTAGTATTCCGCTTACCGACCGTGATGCATACAATGTTTTTCATCACACTTGCCGACAAAAAAATAAGTTTTAAGACATAATATTATTAAATGACGTACTGACATTTCTATTACTCCCTAGGGAATTTCGCTTTTCTATTACTCCCGCTACGCGCGCAAGCAATGGCGCACTTAGACAGCAAGTGCGATGAAAAATTATTACCATCCTTAAAGGTAGTTCCACGAGAATTGAGGTCACGCACACAAGGGGAATTTGAAATTAGTGTTCTTCGCTAGTGTGAACAGGCCCTTAGTAAGTACCTATACCGACGATTTGTCATGCCATAAATTAGTTTGACTTATGTAGTGAAAATATCAGAGCAACCACTGAAATGATAACTTTACAGTCAGTTAGCGGTCAATTTGATGAGATCACTTGAACAATTACATAAGTCAATATATACTTATGATTTCAACTAAACGATTGCAGATTGCAGATATTACAAGTTTTTTTCGGAATAGTGCAATTTTTTGAGCTTTAAGTATTTTGCTAATAACCTAAGTAAATCGCCTAAGTTCGGGGAATATTAAAAGAATATGATTTTATGATAACAATAAACAACAAGACAAAAAAAGTTTATAATTATAACCAATATGAAAATATTTCAAAGCAAGCGTATTTCTTCCTGCAATAAAATAGATCAAATTTTGCTTTAATTGCAGTTTTAAAAATGTTCATTTCTTTTAACTTAATTAACGCTCTATAAAAAAGGTGTCCGTATAACTACAAAAATACGAATTCATACAATTTGTACTAAACCTGCTGACGAAATGTGTTGACATTTTGTGAAAAATAACTCTGTTTGTCATTAATTCCATAGCAGCTACTGATGCCATGCCATACCAAAATTATGCCGAACTATGCTCACATACTAAGCTTTTTGACTACTTTCAAATATAGGATAATTTCGAATGCGTTGTCAACGGCCCATTAGCTCAGTTGGTTAGAGCGTCGTGCTAATAACGCGAAGGTCGCGGGTTCGATCCCCTCATGGGCCACAACTCTTTTTGCTTTTTTTTATTTCACCGTCATATTATTATAGTAAAGCGTTACATTTATGGCCCGGGTGTAACGAAGAAAAATCAATTGTTTGGGTCTCACGTTAGTTATAATAATAAAATGTTATGATTCTAAAAAAGTACTAAACTAGATTTTTTTTTATGATGTTGATAGGTATTACACATTTTTTTGTAGAACAAATCAAATTATTTTATGAAAACTGTGTATAAATACACAATATACAAGTATTAGATGTCATTATTTCAAAGAAAAATACCTAGTTCACCAACGTCCGAGCTTTCGCGGCTGATGCCTAAACCACTCGGCCACTCGGTCTCCGGCTGACTGACTGATACCGATATTTATAATAATTATATTAATTGGAGTGTTACTCAAGTTCAAAATAATCTTATTTATATTAATTAGCTGTAGTACGAGCCCTCATTATTTTTTACGTCAACAATGGGGTGTTTCTATCATTTAGTGCAAGTCATATGTTTGCTGAAATAAAAAATATACTAATACTAACTCCTAAATACATTTCAAATATTTTTTATATGTTGCGTGAGGTTCATAGGTATACTTAGCGTCTAAAATTAATGTTATTATTGCAACATAAAATACATATGTAAAATATAAACATGCTAAAAATTAATTATCATCACCGGTCAGAACCTAGATTCATAGATTTGAGAGCTAATTACATAACTATTACATGTACTACTTTAATTTAACCTCTTAATTTAGATAAAGTATTTATAAGCGAAAGAAAATTTAGTAGTTTATGCAATACAGTATCAGCACTGAATATTTATATCCACTGTAAGTAGGTACTTGAAACAGAGAGCTTTTTTAATTCGGTCAGGGATTTGGACATCATTGCTTTTTCTGTATAAACTTCTAAAAATTATTTATATCCGGATACCACATGAGGATAACACACGGTTCATTGGGAAAATCTCCGGCCATCGCAAATGCAAATATTGCAATACGAGCATCATATTTCTGCCGCCCACCAACACATATTAAAAAGGTCATACGTGTTCCAGAATACACTCTTACACATTCCTTTTTTACTTGAACGAGCGTACTAGGAGCCGGTCTTATTGTAAGAAATAGTAATAAGTGTATGTGGATTTTAAAGGCATTTACTCCATTTTGACTCTATGATTGTTTGTACATCGTAAAGATAAGTTATCAACTAGTTTGTTGTGGGGGGTTAGTTGAGGTGGGGGTCAAAGATAATAACCGGTTTGAACCGGTTCGTATCTGGAGACCCTCAGTGGGTCATTTCGAAGTGCAATATGCAATTCAGGCTTTGTCCACTCCTTGTTTCGTAGAGCTAAAAGTGAGAGTTATTTATTTTTGTTTTAATCTACCTACCCGCCCCGGCTTCCTCTTTAATCACTCTTTCTATTAAAAAACGGTTATGTTTATTAGCTCAACTTGTTGGAAATTTATTAATCTTTAAACGCTTCTTAACATATAATGTCAAAAAACGTAAGGTTTTCTTAATAAAAATCAGAAACTAAAAAATGATTGTTTCGCAGTTTATCACGTACTACGTAGCTAGCACAACTTTGTTTTGCTTGCAAAATGTGGTTTTATAGTGCCCTATCTATGGTGTCTAAACAACATACCAAAAATGCAGCTATACTGCATGCTTTGCGAGTTTAATGTAAAGTTTGACCGTACTGTAACTCGTATAATGAATAATAAAAACTATGAATATAAATAAAATAAATTAAAATGACAACTACTCATACAAACAACCTCACCCAAATTACTACCAAAGGTGGTCGCGTACCTGTTATACGGCAACATCTCACAATAGAATTGTGTGGTAAAAGTGGCCACATTTTCCTGCAATACAGTCACATTTTCCACAAAACTCGATTTTTAAATGTGGCCGTATTAGCAGCCATTATTGGTGCACACTTTAATTATTTAACATTCCAGTATTCTTAACATTGCCCTTGTTACACTTCGTTTTTACATACATACATCATCAGCCTATCTCAGTCCACTGCTGGACGTAAGCCTCTCCTATTAACTATGCGTATAGATGCATTAAGAGGTAAATGCCCATAATCGCCACGGTGGGCAAGCGGATTGGCGATCGTAGTAATGTGTCCACTACGATGACGCTGCTGCACATTATCATTTTTATCAAAGAACGGTCAGTGACACCTCAATGCCTTAGTCGGCTCTTACGACACCCGTGGGAAAAGTTGGTGACAAATGTAGGTATTCGTACCGGATTTGTCTTCGAGGGTCTTCTGTCCGCTTCCGTAGCCTAGTTCGTAGTAGCCCTGCCTACGAAGCTGGAGGTTCCGGATTCGAGTCCCGGCGAGGGCAATATTTGTGTATTTATTTATCACAAATATTTGTTCTTTGGCTGTCTATGTATTTAAGTATCTATATGTATGATAGATACATATAGATACATATATACATCACAAGAATTAATTGAGCTTACCGGTAGGAATAACACCACATCATAAGCCTTAATTGTGCTTATTTTATTTATTTATAAGTCGATTTGTGTAAAATGTACCGAGATATTTATTATTATTTTTATTTATTATTTGTATCTATTTCTACAACAGAAATAATATCTAATAGAGGAGCACCATAAGCAAGCCTAGCTGTGCGGACGTGGCCTAAGGCATGGCAACTAGCTCGAAAACGTCACGCTGACGTCATCACTTAGGGTGTATCGAGGGCAACAGCCTCGCGTAAACAACACACTCATCGGGCCACTTTCCATGTTTGTTCCATGGATCCATAATCATAAATAATCAGATTTGCCCTCTTATTCGTAAACGTCTCCTAACTTAGCTGAATTTCGAGAAACATTAGGTATACCATTCTTCAGTTGAAAGTAAAAAAAATGAAAACGAACCTGCAAACTTGCATTATTTAATAATCACGCAATTTCGCAACACAATATATGACTAGCAATATAAGCAAAATGTACTACATGCCTACTTATACGAAACTTGTATATTGAGATTAATAATAAACTAAACTAAACTAAGCAATCTTGGTTTATCACCAACTTAAAATCTTAAACCTGAATTGCACATACATTTTTTGTTATAATTATTTGTATTAACCATGTTTGGCATGGTATCGAGTTATTCGTCCATTTGTCGTACAAATTGAAGACTTACATGGTTTTATCATGGATGCCATGATCAGAACTAGACCAAATTAAAATGTGGCCAATCGGGAGGCATTGGCTTTCGAATAAAATAAGAATCATCAAAAACGGTTCACTCAGTCGTAAGTTATGAGATAACAAACATAAATAAAAAAAACACAGTTGAATTGAGAACCTCCCCCTCTTTTTGAAGTCGGTTGAAAAACTAGAGGAATATAGGCAAGTGAAGGAGAATGTTGATGGATCTTCATTTATATAAACCTCATAATCGCCATTACATAAAACGTTTATTCCATCATCTTAGCTAAGATTAAAGCGAATTTGTGTAATAAAAACCAGATGTGTTTAACGATGTTGTTGTGTAGGTAAAGTCTAAATATAATTCAGTGTAAAATAAAAATAACGACATACGAAGGCTATGGGATACCTATAACCGATGTGACCTTATCAACAATTGGACGCTCGCAGCGTTTCCGCACTGAATCGCGATGGACAGTGTCTGTTCCAGGAACGAACTGCAGGCGTCATCCCAGCTCCCTAAGAAAACTCTTAGCCTCTGCGCACTAGTAACCTGAAGTTTCGATAGCCAGGGGGATAAATAATTCCAAATCGGAAATAGTTCTGAATGACGTAAACCGCAAACATGGATTTTAATGTCCCTATACCCCTATTTGAACGATTTCACTAAAGCATACATGGATAAGCATCCAATCGACACTCATTAGGCACTCATAACACGTGTATATCAGCTTCAGCTATCAAGGTCCCGGGCGTGGTCTGATAAGGGCTGATAAGGGCCGCTCCCACTGCCCTACGTTTTAAAAACAACGTCACGTGACCTCAGGGATGTCAGCTGACGTCCAACATGTGATATGATAGCTGGAATCATATTTTTATGGTTGTTTTCCATACTTCAGCGAAACTCATGGGTATTTTCCTTTCATTATATTTTATCGGTCATATTTCATTTTCGAGGTAACTTTTTGATAGCGGTTTTGCTTAAACAAATTAACTATTTCTATTGTGATGAGAGTATCAAAATATCGTTATAATTTAACTTACAAGATAAATATAAGGGCAAAGGCAAAGGGTACGATTTTGTACCGTTTGGCGTAGAAACTTTAGGTTCATGGGGCCCCAGCGCATGCAAATTGTTTGCTGAAATCGCGAAATGTCTGGTTGAAGTAACTAAAGACCAAAGAGCTGGCGACTTCCTCGCACAACGCATCAGCATTGCGATACAGGGAGGAAATACCGCCAGCATCCTCGATACAATGCCACAAGGGCCATCAATTTTACATATAGGTTAGATTAGTTTATTTATTGAAGATTGATGATGAGCAGCAGCGTCAATTGGACACATTACTGCAATCGCCAACCCGCATGCCCAGCGTGGCGATTATGGGTATTACGTACCTGTGGCCAATTTCACCATAATTACAAGTGTGACAATTGTAAAGTATCACTGTTACTGACCGCTTACTATCGCACGGTCCATTTGCTTGTTTGCCACCAGCATAAAATTATTACTAATAACGTTATTATATAGTTAATAAATTACTTTTTATTTTCCGAAACCCGCAACAAGCAAGGTTTCAGCTTATGTCGGAATTTCGCTACAATTGTAGTGTTTTTTGTGACAATTGTAATTTTGTTTCGCAAAAAAGTAGTTATTTACTGCTGATTTATTTAAGTTCCTGCACTACATTTTATGTTGGTGACAAAAAAACGCACGGCCCTTCCGATAGTAAGCGGTTACTGTAGCCTATAGACGCCCCGATTGGAGAAACAGTAAATTTACAATTGTAGCACTTGTCAATGTGGTGAAATTGGGGCCTGATTTACGTCCATGCGTATAGCTTACAGGAGAGGTCTATGTCCAGACACACTAAAATAGGTTGTGACATATAGGTAGGTAAATATAAGGCATCTTATATTACCAGTGGCTGATAAAACCCTGTATCATTATAACTACATAGCATAAAAAAGACGCTCTTGCCGTCCACCCTTCCCTAAGTCCTTAAATATTTAAATCTACGCAACAGGTTTAGAAAGAAGTGTTTTAAATAGATTCTAGAGGAAGGTTTTAGTTTCAATTTGTACCCGTACGAAGTCGGAGCTGGTTATTAAATTCCAAAGTACAGTACGGTATCTGAGGCAATAATTAAATTACAGTGCTCAATTTGCATTAGCTATCAAAAATAATGTCTAAAATCCACGGACTCCAGGCAACAAAAGAATTATTACAATGCACAATTCGCACGACTTTTCCATCACGCTGCGTGCGCGTGCGGCGATTCGACAATACGTCATGATACGAACATCACAACAGATGGCGATAACATATCTGATATGAACTAGCTCAACAATTACAGCAATTTTGAGATGTTTGGCCGAATGATTTCGCAACTATTTTGAGATATTTCTAGATTTATTACTGAAGAAAATAAAATAAATAGCTACCTAGAACGTGTCTTGGTGGAATATTAAAAAAATAAGAACATTTTGATTCCATCTATGTGTATAGTTTATAGCTAATAGGGGCTCTTCATGCTGCGTTAAAAACAACTAGACTCATATAGTTTCTATGTAATAAAAATAATTCTGCAATTACCAACGAAGTCAAAACGAGCGAGTGACAGAATAGTTTTCTGTTGAAATGTACGGATAACGCCTTGTTAAAGATTTACAATATTATTATTATCAATTACTTTCCTAGCGTTCATGAATACGTCTGAATTTCTGGGACATTATCATGTCGTTGTCTCAAGTTAATTCAGTATGATATATCTACTGAAGTTGATAGCGACAGTAATAAAATTCAGAAGTCACTCAGTCCCGTTTGTCGTTATTATATGAAGGGTCCACGGAAAAAAACATGTCCAGTGCTTAAAACAGGGCAATTTCACACCTTATTCTGTTAAAAGTATGGTGGTTTTTCCTTCTGTAATTTGAATTGACTAGACATGTTCTTACCGTGGACCGTCACATAAAAAATCAGAAGTTTCCCTAAAAATTATAATACACGGAATGTGAAATGATTATTCACTACGTCAGTATATAGGTACTCGTATGAATATATTGTTTTATTAAGTTATAAATGTACTTATTCAGTTAAAATTTAAAATTTTCGTCGGACTAAGATTTGGACGTAGGTGGGAGCCTTTCAACTAACAACGACAGCAGATAATTATGACGATAGCTGAATTTGTAGTAAGATTTGTATCTCAATACAGAAATGTCTTCAAACATTCTCACTCTGACTCCGTAACGTCATATAAACCAAGGTTTGATACATTCATGTGACTTTTTCAAAGAGTGGGCTTGCAGCGTAGGCGCGTAGGAGTCGTAGCAAAGCTACGACTGTGCGAGGCTACGGGCTGTCTACGGGACGGGAGGGGAGATTATTAGGGTTCCGTATAAAACAGACAGTTCATCATAGTTTCTTGTTGTGTGATTCAAATGTTTTTTTTTCCAGACTTTATCAAAATTTTATTCGGGTTTTTAAAGTAATCATTATTATCGTCACTACGTATATCTCTCTGTCGCTTCTTCCATCTAACTATTTCGAATGAATTATTTCAACTGACATCGCGTTCTCCTTTTATATGTGAAAATTAGACCTAATTAACGTTGGTTTAGAGTTGAATATAAAAGGGAAAAATGTCATTGTATTTTTCCGAAAAAAGTGCTGTTTGAAAAGAAACTGGATTATTCCCTAGAATTTTACGCTAGTTGTGAGTCAAAGCTATCTATGTACCGTGACAAGCGTAGTTTATGATCGACTGCTTCAATTACTTTGTACTTTGATCACCATATTTTATTATTATCTTTATTATGACAAATTGGAAAGTTTTTAAACGAGCAATAAACAATAAATAAGTACGCTATTTTTGTACAGGTCGCTCACTGAAGTAGGGATATAAATAAACTTTGTTTTTTTTTATCTTAATTGGCTATGTGTCTATGTACCACGCAATTCATTTCTCTTGAACGGAGACACTCACCAAGTTATTACTATTTCTACAAATAACATGATTGATTGATTAACCTCTTGTTCTGTAGACATGTGTGTAAAAAGTATTAGGAAGGCCAGCCGTACACCTGTAAGTTCTTACGTAAGTAAACGACGGAGCTATACTAAGGAATGAGAGGTGAATATCACCATCCCTATATATAGCCCAGTATAGCCCCGTCCCTATAACTTACGGAAGAACTTACAGGTGTACGGCTGGCCTAATGACAATTGCAATATGGCTTTTTAAAAGTTTTCCTTTAAATGGGAAATATTCAAAAAATCGTTTCATGTACAAAATGATAATTTAAAAGTGATCCATAAAATACCGTTTTATGGGTTGAGTAGCTACCTTTATTCAAGATTATCATTTGTTTACTGTTGTATTTTTAATCAATTCTTTACCGTATTAATTATATGTATTGTCCTGGTTTGGTAAAGAATTCACGTTATACATGATTATTCTTATCCATTGCAAAATGTAAGTACGTATCCTTTAGGTTACGTGAAACCATATCATTACAATTGATGTATCCGTAAAGATGCATTCAGACCAAACGAGCATTCGCTATTCTAACCCCCTACTCTATGAAATTCGATCGTGACACAAAACGTGATTCGTTGATTCCGTAGAGTGGGGGATAGAATAGCGAATGCTCGTTTAGTCTGAATGCACCTTTACAACGAAATTGAGGAAATTTCAATTTTTTACTTTGGAACAACCTAAACCCCCAAACTGCCAAACCATTACTTGTTACAGGTCTTTTACAGGTCTATAAAAGTGTTAAAAGGGCTCGTATAACATGTTAACACTAGGAAGTGTAACTTACCTATTACTATCTAGTTACAATAACTGTTTACAAAACATCGTGAAAAGAATATTCTGAAGGGCGAGCTGGTGTACGTGACGAGCGGCGCGCGCGACTGCGGCCTGCGCCCGCGCATATTCCACATATCGCTTAGATAAAGAGAATGTCGACGCTGAAATAAAATGGGTAATTGTGGTGTAAGCGTGGGAAGTCATAGTCAAACATAAGTAGATGAAACTGAAATAAATAGAAACGATTTTTTTAAAGTTTACAATTTATTTTGTATATTATACAATCTAATTCATTTATTTACATTCAAGATGTAACAAAAATGAGCATTCATTTTTATTTTGTCGATTTCCTAATTTTTAATTTATTGGTAAATTTTGGGTTGTTTCTACTCGAAATACGACAAAAATGTTTCGTGGATTTTCCTGTTTTGTTACCATTTTACATACAATTCGTATGGCGGTAACAAAGGAGGAAGTTCGGAAGATGTATGGAAATTTTGGGATTTTTTTTTTAGTTTGCCTTTTAACCGTTATATTTTACTTTTGTGCAATAAAGTTTAAATAAATCAATCAATAATCAGTCCTGAACTTTAGTACCCTTAGTACAGTCAGGGACATAACACTACATAAATCTATAAGGTCTAAAATTGTATACATATTTATGCCGTTGACTATACAAACTTTGTTTAGCTCCAATTAGATCAAAGTACGTGTGTCCCTGGATATTTATTTATTAAAAAGCACACTAAAGTTTTTTAACCCGCAATATATACAAATAAGCCAAAGATTATCTTATCTGCAGATATATCACACGATATTTACCAACATATTTGTGAGCGGACTGTTTGTCACCACATTTCGTCAGCCGATGACGGATTGGTCGATGTGACGACATCGCTTCCGTAAAATGACGCGGACTTCGCACAACCATTTATATTTATTACGAAGTACACACACACGAGTATATTGCTGTTAAACTAGATTTAAACAGTAACTAATTTAGAAAAGCCTTGAAATTATATGAGTACTACAATGTTGCCCATTTTTTTAATTACACAAACAAATTCTATGCTTATTTCGCATTGGATACTGCGATCCTTATAAATCAAGTGGTAATTTTTTTGATTTTTTTTATTACCCTGGTTTAGTGTCCCACTGCTGGGCAAAGGCCTCCCCTCTTTTCCTCCATTCGGCCCGGTCGTCACAGTTCTCCCGTTAATTTGGATAGAATGCGTCGAGGTCGTCCCGCCATCTCCTTCTGGTAAAATATAGGTGAATAATATTACTCAAACATTTGTTGGAATACAGCTTAATTCAGCGAAATAAAAACGTCGTTTCAAATGTAAGGGGAGATACTTCGATAGTTATTTTTGAACCTGTAGCCGTACCATGAATTTGCAAGTACATATCAGTAACGTTAGGTTTTACTCGACACGTAAAGCATGCTATCGCGCTCGCTCCAATGAGTCAGTGCGAGCGTGATAGAATGCTTTACGTATCGAGTAAAACCTAACGTATCCTTTACTTTGCAACTCATGGTACGGCTACTGTTGATATTTAGCAATACCTTTCAGTGAAGAAAACATCGTGATGAAATCTGCGCACATCCACGAAGAAATTTAAATATACGTACGGGTACTTACCAGCGTCGGGTTCAATCACTCTAAAGCATGCAGAAGAGGCCTGTGCCGTGCCCAAAGGCTAAAAAATACACACTAGTAAATACGTGAGTAATATCATATAATGTACGTAGGTGGGTGAATCAACTTTTTTCTCTCTGTTATTGCCATGGTTACGGTCTCCTGAGTAACGCTCGTTTTATGTACTTAAATTATGGAAAAATGCATGTCATCCATGTTTGTAGGTGGTCCATTAAGAAAAGGGCTTATTAACACCAGAATAATGCATAATTAATGTAACATAATTTTACATAAAACCAGCGTTACTCAGGAGACCGTAACCATGGCGGTAACAGACAGAAAAAAGTTGATTCACCCAGGTACGAAATGTCACTTGATATATCAAGTCGAAAAGCAATTGATTGTACGATTGTGCTTTTCAACTAAAGCAAAATAACACGAAGAATTCGAATCACATGCAAAGTCCCCAATAACTAGGGCTTGGTGAATATCTGAGCGTTTCAACCGCCTAATTTTGGTGGCATCATTTTTGCCGAAGTTTCTAAGCGTCACAATGTTATATTTCGTCATTTGTATAAGGTACCGTGCCTCCTTCAAATGACAAAGTAGCTCATTGTAACGAATATAGAAACTTCGGCAAAAAATATGCCACCAAAATTAGGCAGTTGAAACGCTCAGATATTCACCCGGCTACCCTTTTATGGGGATTCTCGGCAGGGTGCCATGTCTGGTGAAAATACATCATTATAGTGTTTACAATACTCGAAAGACGGCGCGGCGCCTTCGCGAAAAGTCCAGACGTTACACAACGTAATGCGTACGTGTACTTGCTTGCCTATGAGTCAAACCTATTGATCATGATTACGGCAGGAGACAATGACATAGGTACGTACATTATGACACATTATAGCTGTGAGTGAAACTACAAAAACGATCTTTCTAAGGCAAAGTAGTACAAAATATACGTATTTTTATATATAACGTAGAAAATAAGGTATGGGTTCGCTTCTAGGCTAGGTAACTATCGCCGCGGTCTTAATATCATTTTATTAGGAATACCAACAAAATAGTTAAAACAAATTCTGCAAAGCTGTTTCGTCAGTAGCCGTAAATTAAGGCTGGATCCTGTGTCACGCGGACCGCCAGCGCGGATCTCTCCGCGCGGAGCAAATATTTATTGAATCAATGGCGCGTTTCAGACTGGCGCAGTCTGAAACGCGCCATAACTGAAACTTCCGCGCGGGCGGTCCGCGTGACACAGGAACCAGCCTAATAGACCTAATAGTCCACTCACCACACTCACTCCAATACACCATTAGCCATACCATGAGTTGGAAAGTTACTTTTCATCACACTTGCTGTCTAAGCGCGCCATTGCTTGCGTGCGTAGCGGGAGTAATAGAAAAGTGAAATTCCCTAGGGAGTAATAGAAATGTCAGTACGTCATTTAATAATATTATGTCTTAAAACTTATTTTTTTGTCGGCAAGTGTGATGAATAACATTGTATGCATCACGGTCGGTAAGCGGAATACTAACTCGAGTTATAAAAGCCCTCTGCCTAACGGCGTCGGGCTTCTAACACTCTCGTTAGTAATTCCGTACTTACCTCCCTTGATGCACAATGCACTATTTTAACTCATGGGTACGGCTACAATAGTCAACCGCATTTAGCTGAACGCTGATCGTACTCACGTGTTGGCCCAAGCGAGCTGGATAGAAAGTATGTCCGCGTTAATAACACGGCGCCAGCTCATGGTAAGCACAAAGGATAGACAAAAAATTACGCGCTCTATACAGTAAAATGTGGAAAAACTCACACGCTTAAAGAGGTGCATTCAGACCAAACGAGCATTCGCTATTCTATCCCCCGCTCTACGAAATCAACGAATCACGTTTCGTGTAACGATCGAATTGCTTAGAGTAGGGGGATAGAATAGCGAATGCTCGTTTGGTCTGAGTGCACCTTTACACGTAACCGGTGTGGTTCGGCCTTTAAGAACACAGTCCGCTAAGATGCGCTTTTCACGCGCTGATCATGTGCGTTAAACGTGCAAGCGCAGTGTAATTGTAATTGAACCAACAAACAAATTAAGTATCCGTGTGTGTAATTTGTCACATGATTTTTTTTTTTTTATACCACGTCGGTGGCGAACAAGCATACGGCCCGCCTGGTGGCAAGCAGTCACCGTAGCCTATGGGCGCTTGCAACCCCAGGGGTGTCACATGCGCGTTGCCGACCCAATAAGAACTTGTACACTCCTCTTTTGAAGAACCCCATACTGTAGTCCAACGGGAAAACCTCGGCAGGGAGCTCATTCCACAGACGGACCGTCCGCGGGAGGAAGTTCCTCTGAAACCGCGCGGTGCGCGACCATTTAGGTTGCAAGGTGTGAGGATGAGCGCCCAGTCGGTGGCGAGCGGTGCGATGATGAAAAGTGGACGTTGGCATCATGTCGAACAGTTCTTCAGAGCACAACCCATTGTACAGACGATAGAACACACATAAGGAGGCGAAGTCTCTCCTTAGACTTAAGGGTTCAATACCGCCTGTGAGTCTGGGATCGTCGACTATTCGGACAGCTCGTCTCTGAACCGAGTCAAAGGGTGCAAGCTGGTATACAGGTGCTCCTGCCCAGAGGTGACAGCAATACTCCATATGGGGTCTGACTTGCGACTTATATAACAGAAGTCTTTGCCCCGGAGTAAAGTATCCCCTCGCTTTATTGAGCACCCCGAGCTTTTTGGATGCCAGCGTAGCTTTTCCCTCTAGGTGACATCGGAATTGGACGTCGTTGGAAATGTCGACTCCGATGATCGCAATACTCCCTGACATGGTAAGAGCTGTGTCTTGGAACTTTGGAGCCACAGTAAATGGGGTTTTTTTAGCGGTAAACGCGCAAACTTGTGTCTTTGTGGGGTTGAACCTGACTAGGTTATCCCGACCCCATAACGAGACTCTAGATAAAGTGTTCTCGATGTCAGACACAAGTTTTCCGCGACTTTCCAGTACCACAGAGCGAGGACATACATGACATGATTTCCATTCGTTCAGGCCATTTGATCTTACAATCTACACAGATCTGCTAAAATAAGATGGCATACAAGATAAAAAACGCGTTCACCAATGTCCGAGGCGGGAATCGAACTCACATCTTCAGTTCTTCAGCGAACACCAAATTTCGGGGATTTTTCTCTGTCACTCTAATGACGGCTTCGTTGGAGTGACATTTACGAACTTCGGTGTTCGCGGTACTAACAAACCAATCGACTTAAATAAGATATTTCAGAGCGGCCAGGTATTCACAAATATCTGAGCACGATGCTTAGCCAAGTTGCCAAACGCTAATGATTAGTAGCGTATCGTAGTTTTCCCTCTCTGTCATTATTTCATATTATTTGTCGCAACAAAGACAGTTAGCTGCCTTTCGTTTGCGATTGACGATTAAGCGTTAGCGATTGGCAACTTGGCTGAGCACCCAGGCCTTGTCATGGCGTTAGTGTGCATGTTCAGGTGCACACTAACGCCATTTTTGAGCACAACGGCAGTTCCGGTATATCTGATAGCGACTGTACGTTCATCCTTTATAGTATATCCTCGTTAATTCTGTAAAACCTTAATCATCATCAGCCTATCGCAGTCCACTGCTGGACATAGGCCTCCCCAATTTCACGCCACCGTTTTCGATTTTGGCTGCTCACGTCCAGCTCCTGCTAGCCATCCTGCGCAAATCGTCGCTCCATCTTGCCTGAGGGCGGCCTACACTACGCGGTCTCCACTCAAGAACTCGTTTACCCCAACGGTTGTCGGTTCTACGGCTAATATGCCACTTCAGCTTACTAACACGGTGGGCTATGTCGATCACTTTGGTTCTCTGCCGGATAATCTAATTTCTGATTCGATCCCGCTGAGAGACGCCGAGCATAGCCTTTACCATAGCTCGCTAACCTCACTAATATATCCTCGTTAATTCCGGAATCCTTAATCAACAATACGAAATAAATTCAATTGGCATCGTGTGGGTAGTACCATAGCTTTCGATGTTACGTGTTGTATGTAGGCGTAATGTTGTTTTGTTAACAGGATATTTGTTTATACAAAACAATATAATTAATATATTGCTACCTTGAAACTTTAGCTAAATATATAGGGCTACACACGTGGACTCGAGTGTTGCGTAGCAAGTGATTCTGATATTTTGGTTGATGTTATTAATTTATCAATATTAAAATACAGCGGTCTCGGCACTGGATATTATTTTGGTTCCTTTCGGTGTCGCGACCTTTGGTCCGTGGGGTCCTAGCTCCCTGAGTCTCTTCAAAGACCACGGAGACTCTGAGACTCCACAGGAGACCCAAGAGCTGGTAACTTCCTCACTCAACGCATCAGCATGGCCATCCAGCGAGGAAATGCTGCCAGCTTCCTGGGTAGCATGCCGCAGGGACCTGTTTTAGAATTATTTTAGTTTTTATCTAGTTTTAGTTTAGTAGTACTTTTAAAATGTTATTTTGTACGTAATTGTAGTTTTTTTTCAATATAGTTAATATTAAAGATCTGTTTCTAAATTAAAAATAAAATGAAAAATTTTATAGGTTTCTTGGTGAGATTTTACCCAACCACAGGTTTTCTATTGGTCAAAATGATTTTGTCCACCTTGTCGAACAGATCCGACGCCGTAACTAAGGTGTTAAAATAATTATTAATTTTCATTAATAGGCTAGGCACAAAAGAACAGATTTACAATTTCGTTGTTTTTCTCTTTGAAACTAATATTATCTATTTATATTCAATAATTCATATCAGATATATCTGCTCTTTTACGTCCCCATCATACTAAAGCGTATATTATATTTCATCACAAAGCGTTTCAATCATGAATGAGCTTGGAGGCAGTCAAAGACATAAGTTATAAGAGTAGGGTTTACACTTTATATCAAGGACATAGGGTTGAAAACTGTATACATATTTACTTGACTGTGCATGAAAATGGAGGCTCCATAAAGGCAGAAAATCGTCTGTCAGCGAATCGCCCACGCCTTCGCAATTTTCTCTCCCAACTTATTATTTTACTCAGGCTTTTCTGAATGTGGAAAGTTATGTGGCACAGATCTGATAATAAGTTAGAGAAGTTCTTTAAGAAGGCCGCATAGACTAAAGTCGACTATATTTTTGGGTTATGCCACTAACATGTATGAACTTAACCAACTAACCCGTTTTGGTTGGCTAACCCAACTTTTTTTTTCGCTGTGTGGTGACGGTAACAAGAATACATTTCGCATACCTAGATCAAAACAGTATTAACTCAAAATGTATGTATTTTTTAATTAAGGGTAAATTTGAGATCTACGAACTTTGTAGATCACGAATATACCCTTAGCTAAAACACAGATACATTTTGAGTTAATACTGTTTTGATCGAGGTGTGCGATTTGTCACCATCCAAACTCTTCCCGCGGGTGTCGTAAGGGCGTTTCTGACTATTCTTTTGTTTGATTGGTGATGGGCAGCAACGTCATCATAGTGGACAGATTACTGCGATCGGCAATCCGCTTGCTTAGCGTGACGATTATGGGCACTTACCTCTTAATCGATCGAGTCTGTGCTGAAAATGAAGGCATCTGGCTACAAGGCACGACAATACATGTTCAAGTGCCTTCACTTTCAGAACAAACTCTAAAGAGCATTAAAAACTGGTGGTAGACAACATTTCTTTTTTTATGCTGAAGATTGCTACCGCTTTTAATTTGTTCGTTATTAAGAAGAGTCCGTAGTGCCATGAAACTCTCAGCTTCTACCTGTCATTAAGAAACTTCCAGAATGTTGAAATTGTATGGTAAATACTCGTATCTTCAAAAGTGGTAAAACGCCACATTTAAAGACATTGTGTCTATGCGACAACAAAAATATACGCGTCTGCCCCCATTGATTGCTCCAGTTAAGTTCATGGGCGGGATATACTCCTCTCTTTCTGTTTGCGAAATACAGTTAAAAGAGAACAGTAGTCTATCTGGATGCTTAGCCAAGTTACCAATTGCTAGTGCTTGTCGCGCTAATATGCAAGAGTTACAGAGAGGGAAAACTACCTACGAAATGCTACTAAGCGTTAGCGATTGGCAACTTGGCTAAGCATCCTGGTGAGTAATATATTTGCGAGTGTCCTTAGTAGAGTCGAACCATGTTACCTCAACCAACAGAATTGGATTGTAGTGCCACTGGCTATTCTTTGATAGAAGATTGATGATTAGCGATTATGGCCATTTAGCTCGTAATGCGTCTATACTTGGTCTATACGCACATTTGGGTCATTGTCAGTCGGAAAAACAAAAGTTGTCCACTCGGTGGTCAAAAGTTAACAGTTTTTATAAGTCTATGCTACGATTTTATTACATAGGGTTGAAGAACGGGGAACCTAGCTGTACCTATAAGTGTTTTATCGCAAAATTAATACACGAACTCCTTAACTTTATGTATGTCCACCGAAAAGACGATAACCTTAACCTGACAATGACCCATTTAATAGAAGAGGCCTACGTCCAGCAGTGAACTGAGATAGGCTGACGAGGATAATGATGATGAAATAGTAGGATAAGTTTATATTCGTGAGCGTATTTGAAAGAGGGGTCACACTTGTTAAAATTCTCTCGAAAATAAATTTTGTATGGCGTGTCCCCAGACGCGGATCCAGACTTCGTTAAGGGTGGGGAGGTTGGGGCATTGACATGATATGATAGTATTGTATACTTAAATGCCATGCCGTGTGGTGACGGCAATAAGAATACATTTGCCACCAACCCAACTCCTCCTGCGTTTGCCGTAAGAGTCGACTAAGGAATTGAAGTGTCACTGACCATTATTTGATAAAAGATTGATGATGGGCAGCAGCGTCATCATAGTGGACACATTACTGCGATCGCCAATCCGCTTGCCCAGCGTGGCGATTATGGGTATTTTCCTCCTGATGCGTTTATATGCATAGTTAATAGGAGAGGCCTACGTTCAGCAGTGGACTATCATAGGCTGATGGTGACGATGGTGGTATACTTAAAACAGCACCCAAGCTTACTTAAGTCCAGTGTCAGTATACTTCCAGCAATGGTGGGCTGGGGGCACTTGCCCAACCCACTGGATCCGCGCTTGTGTCACTTCTATATTTTAGGTAGTTACTTGTTGGTAGCCTACTCTACAGAACTCTACTCTGCGTTCATCCCCTCGTTATCGACCGACTGGGGTGGCATGAATGGTTTGACGTCAGAGCGGGCGGGGCGGGCGCGGGCGGGCCCTTGAACCTCCATCGATTGTGATCTTGCACTTGAAATGCAGATCTTGGCATTTGGAAGGCTGCACTCGGGCGTAGAACTGTTATTTTTGTAATGACGTCTGGAATTTTGCCGTATATTATAACATCGAAATCATTTTGGCTTCGCGTGGCTTCTAACTTGATAAATCTTACTGAATCATTATTTCACCATTTCAGTATAGTATGTTTGTCAGATTAATGATTATGACACTACTTACTTTAAAATCGGTACGTAACTTTTTATGGAACAACTCAATTTTTTTTTGAGTTGATTTTTTTAGGTAACTCTACTCTGTATGTAAATTTAAATATTAGATGTCATATGACCAAAGAAAAAATACCGAAGTTGCAGGCGGTGGCATTTGAACCCATTTCCTTAGCTTTCGCGGCTAATACCTAAACCTCACTCGGCACGTAACTTTCTTAAAATAAACATTTTACAGCTTGTTTTTACGTGACAAATCGTGATGGAGCTGATGACTAAATCGAAGGTATACCGAAGATGCCAAATGGACGGCCACGCCTTATTTCACTACTAAAAGTTTATACTTACACAAAATTTTATTTCGTAACACAAAAAGGATGGGGTCTAAATTTGCCTTTAACCATCTAGGTACATTTTTTGCAATCAACACCGACTACAAAATAGTGTTAGATTATGGATATTTTGTTGATTGGTTTGCTTACAATAGTTCACATTGTTCGTAACTTCTATAAAAAGCAAGTATTAATTATAAAGATAAATATCATGAGACAATCTTACACAAATCGACCTACGATAAGCTTTATATTAAATCTTCTGTTGTGGATACTAGGTAGATGCTATAATAGATAGAAACATACTTAGCAGTACCTAGTTTCTTGCATAGCAAATAACCTAAAATGAGGGATTTCTATAACAGATACGCAGAGATACCCACACCGGGATTCGAACCTGGGACTTCTAGCTTCGGGTAATAATTTACTGATCTACATTGTCCGTCTTAAGTTTATTTAGGACAACGCCGTCCTATTTTATCCCGAATTTAGTGCGTAGTTTTGTAATAAGCGTGAGTTTCTCGCATTATCCCGGGGTTTACTACGTGAAATCCTTCGCGTGGGTGTCTCCATACGTATTCCAAATATTGGAACTTACGAGAGGAATTTATTCCACTATATTCGATTTTGCTTAATTTTGCATTACAGAGAATGTGGTGAGTATTTGTCTAAAAGTGTTATCCCCTTATTCATAAATGTCTCCTTGCCGACTTGCTACCGCTAAGTATCGTTTGTCCCTTTCGGTCTTATCAATGTCTAATGACCGAATGGGACAAACATACAAACAATACTTAGCGGCCCGCTAAGTTAGGAGACGTTTATGAATAAGGGGGTTAGTTTCCGTATGTGTACAATCTGAATATCTTCAAGGCAACAGTGAATAGGTATTTCATAGGTAAACGTGCTCCACCGTAGACTGCATCTTCACTTACCTGCTGGTATATACTATATACTCCTCTCTTTCTGTTTGCGAAATACAGTTAAAAGAGAACAGTAGTCTATCTGGATGCTTAAACAAGTTGCCAATCGCTAACGCTTGATCGTCAATCGTAAACGAAAGGCAGCTAACTGTCTTTGTCGCACTAATATGAAAGAGTGACAGAGAGGGAACACTACGATACGCTACTAAGCGTTAGCGATTGGCAACTTGGCTAAGCATCCTGGTATGATTGTGGTAAAACGTCTACCTATACTGAATAAAAGAAAAATAATAAATTGTCCCGGGCTTACTACGGGATGTCCCTCGTGTGGGTGAATGGGTAATCTCCCACGCAAGTTTTATGCAACAGTGTGCTTACCATCCGCAGTTGGAAGCCACGTAGCTGAATGCGCCAGGCAGTCGGCCAACAGGGAGAGATGGCGGGAGATCGTGCGAAGAGATGTGACCGCCTCTACCACCGACGTGGACGCCTCAACGTGACCACGACCGCTCTGCCAAGAGCGAAACGACAGAGAAGAAGTGCTTACCATGATCTGCCGCCGCGTTGTTAACGAGGACTTTCTACCCATCGTGTTCACACCCGCGTATAGGTACCAATGCTCGGCGGTGGTGAGCTGTTTTCATCCTAAATGACATGTATCACGTGACATTTAGTATGAAAACAGCTCTTACCTGCCGGGCATGGATTGGTACTCAACTATGGTACTACGCGACTTCCTAATTAAATTTCTCAGAAGTATTGAGAAGGCAGACTGAAGCTCAAAAGTCCAAACTCAAGGTTTGTCAGTGAGCATTGCAGCGCAGCTTTTTTTTGGGGTGTTCGTAGTAACATCGTATAAAAAATACCCTGCGTTCCAAGACCGGAGAAACTGATGTGGGTATGAAGACTGCCAAGCTCAAGTTGGAATCGGCAGGGCACGTCTGCCGAATGCATCCGACGCATTTGGCTAAAGTCCTAACTAACTGGGAGCCACAGGATGGTCACCGGAGCAGAGGCAGACCAAAGAGGAGATGGCAGGACGACATAGATGGATATGTATGACAAAAAGTGGAAGGAATTGGCACTTGATAGGGACGATTGGAGGAAGAGAGGGGAGGTTGCTGCCCAGCAGTTGGACATCAAATAAGAAATAAAAAAAATTTAGATGAGCTGTCCCTTACGTGGCGTTTCCGTGGAATGGCCCTAATAGTCATTAAAACAAATTGAACGGGCTCAAACTTTATAGGGTTACGCTTACGTCGTCCCCAAGTTCCTGTACCCCCCTTCGGATTTCATGATATCTGGATCAAAATTCTTTTCGTTGCCTTATTTTTGACCCTAAAAACGTGACGCAGTGGTGATTTTTGTATAAGATGATGTTTTGTTTTCGATTTCTGATGTATGGATTAAAATCTAGCGTGAAAAAGAAATACAAGTGCAACGGATTTTTTTATATACTGAGTAGGAACAGCAACTAACAGCGTGACAGAGTGGTATGAAACAAAACAACGAAAAGAATTTTGACCCATCTATAGAAATATAGGAAGTGATACTGAGAGATATAAGGAACTGATAAGAAAACGAAGATAAAGTTTGAAATAATAACACAAAATAAGCCCTAGTTATAATAATTATTTTGGGATTGGGAAACCTTACACAAATCGACCTAGTCCCACGGTAAACTCAATTAAGGCTTATGATGTTGAACAAGCGACGATACATAGATACTCTAATACATACCAAGGAACACATCTTTGTGATAAATAGATACACAAATAATGCTCTCGCCGGGATTCGAACCCGGAACCTCCAGCTCGCTGGGTCACTGGCTACGTAGACTGACATCGATAAGTTATCGAGTTCAGAAAACCCGCCAAAATACATAACACACATTTTTTGTTTTATAATATACCTAATAATATGTTATAATAGTAAATTAATGCAATTCAATACCGAAATATTTAAAGTAAGTAGATAAATTGGTAGTAACTAACTTTAGTTACTACCAATCTATGTTACGATCGTATCTTGCGAATTTACCACGTGTTCTTGCAAAGAACAGACAAGCAGAACATAATTATAATTAATAGAATGTCCAACCAGCAACTACAGACTTAACAAAATGACGACAAAATGCGCAAAAAGATTTGCGCCTGACATTTAAATGAGATGTTAATTCCTAATGAGACAGCGAAATAATCAAAGATTGTCAAAGCCAGATCCGGGGGCGTGCTCCCTGGCTGGAAATGGAACGCGGGGGCGAAACTATACCGTTTGTCAGAAGAAAACAAAAAGAAAGTAAACAAACCTAAAAAATTGCATTATTTCGTAATCACGCACTTTTCGAACAGAAACTTGGTTTTATTACGAACTCCCTTTATACTTAGGTCTCAAACCGACCACTCTATAGCACTATCTCTTTGTATTTTTTCTTGTACAGAATTTTTTGTACTACCTATATAATGGCATTGAGGCTTAACCCAGGATTTTTTTGAGTCTTGCTCACTAAATTAAAACCTTAAACCTTGAGTTGACATACATTTTTAGATTATAAATATTAGATGTCATATACCAAAGACTACTGGACTGTGACTACTGGAGAAAAATTAAAAAAAAAGTACAAATCAAAATATTTAGTTAATAAATAATTTGATTTGTGTTTTCACAATATGTTCAATACATTTTTAGTTTAAAATATTTACCTTTATTAGTATTAACGTAAAAATATATCTGCCTTCTGCCAACGTGTTTTGCGATATGTGTTAAGGACGTCAAATGATATGGAAAGTCAACCATATTTGTTTTATGTAGACGAAAGGTATACCTAGACGATATTCCCAACGGAAAACCCATCGTAAAACTAACGGATGATTTTTACATTTTTGTCTTTGAAACTCGCATAGTTTTGTATAACTTTCTTCTAAATAACTACCTATACCTACTAAGATTCATTGGAACTCTCAATTCCTCTTAGAATAAGGCAGCTGCCTTTTTGCATACAAACGTTGCTTCTTTGTATGTGTTTCAACATTGTTTGTACAATTTCAGCGATTTTTTTTTTTACAATAATATCTACACTTTTCCATGCCCATTGGCATATTTTAGGGTTTCGTACTAAACTAGGAACCCTTATCTTATAGTTTAATTGTCTGTCTATTAGTCCGCAGCTTAGCTCAGTGACCGTCGTCGCTACTAGAAATTTGCGATTTGGTAAAGATATACACATAACAATACGCCGACAAAGACAAAAAATATAGGAAAAAATGTTCGGAAAAAATCCTAATGCGTGTGGTGTCGTTGAATACGTAACAATAGTACATTACGATGCAGGTGCGAAAAAAATGAAGCTCGAAACGAGTGGAGATAAATTAAAGCAAGACCGAAGGGAGTGCTTTAAATCGACACGAGTTACTGAAAAATACGTAAAAGACTACCTAAAGGTTAGAGGGCGTTTTCACAACCCGTTGTTAAAATCACCTTGTTATTTAATTTGATCAAGTTTAGGCTTATTCGACTCAGAATCAAGAGCTCATTCGATTTTGTTAGGAGAAAATATATGTCCCATAATTTTCATACAGTTTCCATTCCTTCCATTACGCTACCGCCTTTGAACACCTATGAAAAAACGGTATCGTAATGGAAAGATTTTGGGCCATTTTTTTCTCCTATTAGAATCGAAAGAGCTCGTGATCCTGAGTAGAACAAGCCCAAATTTGTCCGAATTAAATAACAAGGTGATTTCAACAACGGTTTTTGAAAACGCCCTGAAATGCGCGCTACTCGCCTGGGTGCTTAGCCAAGTTGCAAATCGCTAGCGCTTAAACGTCAATCGTAAGCGAAAGGCAGCTAAGTGTCTTTGTCGCACTAATATGCAAGAGTGACAGAGAGGGAAAACTACGATACGCTACCAAGCGCTAGCGATTGGCAACTTGGCTAAGCATCCTGCACGCTATACGTAAAAAAGCGGTTCGCGAAAAGATTCAGCCGCTCCCGGCCACACCAGTCACCACCCACACACCCCGGCGCGCCCGCCGCGTAGGCGTCTGACGTCAGCAAACACCCTCCTCCCTTCAACTTGACATTCGCTATCGATCGACGCACTGCCGTGTTTACGTGGCCCTGCCCGTGAATGGGTGTGAGAGAAGGTTGTATTCGTTGCCTCGGAATGCCTCGGATCAGACATCATTGTATTCGATTTCACATCATCAGCCTATATCAGTCTTATTATCATCATCATGTCAGCCGAAAGACGTCCACTGCTGAACATAGGCCTCCCCCAAAGATTGCCACAATGACCGGTCCTGTGCCACCCGCATCCAGCGGACTCCTGCGACCCTCACCAGGTCATCAGTCCACCTTGTGGGGGGCCTACCCATGCTGCGCCTTCCGGTACGTGGCCGTCTCTCGAGAACCTTCCCGCCCCAACCGCCATCGGTTCTACGCGCTAGGGTGCCCCGCCCACTGCCACTTCAGTTTAGCGATTCGGAGAGCTAATTCGGTTACTTTGGTTCTGCAGATGGTCTCATTTTTGATCCGATCTCGTAGAGAGACTTCTAGCATAGCCCTCTCCATTGCCCTTTGGGTGACTTTGACTTCTTATAAGGCCCATTGTAAGCGACCACGTTTCAGTCCCGTATGTCATCACTGGCAACACACACTGATCAAAGACTTTCGTCTTCAAATACTGCTGGATATTAGTCTACTGCTGGATAAAAGCCTCTAATATTTCCTATGTGTATGGGCCCATTACGAGGTATATTTAATATTTCCTTCTGGACACTCTGGGCAAACGGGTTGGTGATCGCAGTGTCTATGATGACGCTACTGGCCATCATCAATCTTTAGTAAATAGATGGCGAGAGACACTTCTATCGCTTAATTGACTCTTACCACACCCACGGGAATAGTTGGGGGTAATGAGTTTATTAGGTACTCATTAGAAGCGCTTGGAATCCGTTCGTCAAGCTGACTGAAATAATTGGCGCTGGCTTTAAGACTAAAAAAGAAGCTTATACAAATATACACTCCTCGTCGTAAGGCTTATAGTTCTAGTTAGGCTCTAGTTCTTCGAACGCGGCTCCTACCCGATCTGCCAAACCAACAAAATAAATAGGAAGTTGTCTTCTCGGAATGAAGATCCGGTTGGTTTTTACACAAAAAGTTGAATATGTAATGCCTTTTTAAAGTAAGTAAGTACCTACAAGAATACAAATAGTGGCAAATTGTTTAAGGATCACATTCGGTACCGTTTTAAGGTAAGAAAGAATTATAAAAAAAAATATAAATAAAAACTTTGTGCCGTCATCATCATCATCAGAAGACTATGAAATATTATTATTATAATTATTTCCTAAGCAGGCAGGCAGTTGTACAACTGATATTGCCTGTATCCAATTGCTCTGCTTTCAAGTGTTTCTTTTATTACTGTTGTGTTTGTCAAGTCCGAGGGGCCGCACATAGTGTGCCACTAAGAGGGATAGACATAGTCACTTACTACTAAGAAGATACTTGTGTGTGTGGCACTTAGACTTAGCATCTAACACACACACACACAAAAAATAGTGGCACAGTGATAAGGACGGACGATTATCGTTCCTTTTCACTTCCACTAGTAAAAAGTTTCATAAGACCATCCCTTTCGTTCTTGCTATTATTATTACGTTGTCAAATCCATATCCATATTCTAAATCCATGGTCAAGTCGGTTCTTAAACTGGTTGACATTCAGTGCTGTGACCACTTCCTCAGGCAACTGATTCCACTCTCTGACTACTCTGTTGCTCAGGAAGTGCTTGTGAGGCTTGTTATGAGACAGGCTAGCAACAAGTTTAAAGTGGTGACCTCTCAGACGGTTTTTGCTGTTACGTTTGAATATGAGATGGAAATATGCTAATCCTTCAAACAACTTTTTCTCCCAATTTTTACTTAAGGCTCTTCAGGCTAGAAGACCCTAAGAGGAATGCCGAGATTCGACGTTGCACGACAGTTCAAGACGTCGGAGACGTTATTACCAAGCTGAAGAGAAGTTGGGCAGGATAAGCTGGGCAGCCAAGTTGCCAATCGCTAACGCTTAGTAGCGTATCGTAGTTTTCCCTCTTCGTCACTCTTTCATATTAGTGCGACAAAAACGGTTAGCTGCCTTTCGTTTACGGCGTTAAGCACCCAGGACATATTGCCAGGCAGAGTGATGGCAGGTAGACTAAAATGTTAATTGGTGGCCACTTTCAGGTGGGAGAAGCGCAGGGTCCGTCCTCTTGATGGGTGGACGATATTCGAAAGAGTGCGGGTCACTTTTGGATGAGGTTAGCATAGGCCCGGGACCAGTGGCGTACAGGAAGAGAGGCCTATTTTATTTTATTTTTATTTTATTTATTTGGTTCACCAACAATTGTTTACACTATCAATAACAATTACATTTTGCTTAACTTAAACATTTCTTAGTGTAACAATCACACAAGTAAACACAGCATGCATTATAATAAAATTTCTAAATAGGGTATTATGTGTTCTTAACTTTCAGAATTTAGTTTGACTTGTACTCATCTCTTCTTCACTGATTTAAAAAATTACACAAGGGTTGTTATTCTTACTAGACTTTTAGTAACACCTATGCTCAGCAGTGGGCGATAAACGGCTGAAATGATGATGGTGATGAATGAGGCTCTATTAGCCAGCCATTCCCCTGTTCACCGTTCCCCCGCACTAGTAATTCGCTGCATTTCACATCATATTCAGTAGTTTTGAAAGTGATTTTAATAGTTACCTGTTACTAAATCACATTATAACTTATTGTTGTTTTTAACTAAAAGATAACACTTTAATTTATGAAGCTAAGATAGCTTTTCTAGATGTCAACGTCAAACTATTCTTTATTCAAGTAAGCTTATTAATAAGCATTTTCGAATCGTCTGACATTATCAAGAGAGAGAAAAAGAATCTACTACTGGATGATTAACGATAGCCTATCATCAGAATATATGTATAATGCTAGGATATCAATGAAAATCCACTCGAAAAACAAACGTCAACCCAAAATGTACCAAAACAAATTATGCTCCAATTTTACCCCCTCGCCACCCACTCCCCACGCAAATCCTAATTTCCACAATTAGCTATCAAGAGAAACGAACCACAATTGACAGAAACCACAATCCTTGCTAACTATATATAATGAGCCACCTACTGAAACCAACGAGAGGAGAGGCCTATTGCAAACTTTCTAAAGTCGCAAATTTCGAGCAGCTATCCCTGTCACTCTAATTACACCTTCGTTGGTTCGGTATGCCTTGGACTGATCGTGAGAGTTCACCCTACATTTTGAGTTGTACCCTCTTGGAGTCTAAGAGCTGGAAGAGGTTTTTATTAGTTGATCGAATACGATTTCGCCCAGAGCCTAAAAATACAGTAGGTTTTAAGCCGGTCGTCAACAGTACCTAGAATTTGTATCTACATTTAGGACGCAATATTAATCAACTGGGAACAGCATTTTAATCGAAAAAAACCATATAATACATACATTTTGGGCATTAAAAATCACTGAGTTTGTGAAAAAATATCAATGCGACACCCTAAAATTTGTACTTGTACAATATGTGTATATCGTAGGATGAATTGATACTTCGAATCTTCGCGAAAATCCTAGGGGTTTTGCGAAGACGCGGATAATAGGTTATGTTAGGTTAGGTTAGTTTGCAAAACCCCTAGGATTTTCGCGAAGATTCGAAGTATCAAATCATCCCACGACATGTATAAGATTTGTGCAATATGTAGAAACTGTTTCGAGAACTGGGTGAGAAGTACAGGAAAAGCATAAGAGCGCACCATGTTTTTGACGGACGTATATTGAGATAAACAGTATTATTACAAAATTAATACTAACATAGGTATTACATCCTTAGTTTAGACGTTTATGGATAAGGGGGCTAGTTTCCAAACTTCCTCTAACATTATTAGTATGTCTTAAAACGGGATATTTACCATGTAAATTGCAATTATTGCACCCGATATTCCGGCACTGCAAATGCCATCTTCACGGACCTACTCCCGTTTTAAGTCATAATGTGAAAATGAACATGTCAGCTTAAAAACTTATATCCTCTAACATTTGAAGTCTTAATGACTTGCACAGAAACATCGCCGGCTCTCGCGCCACGTATATAAAAATGAAGAGTCCCGGTCGTGGGCGTGGGCTCCCGGGAATTATTCTACTGCTAGTAAATAATCCCGGTCATAACCGTAAAGGTTTATTGTAGGAATGTAGGTATCGTATGCGTGACGTCAATCAGACGCTACTATTTGACACGCACCTAACATTAGCTAGGGTTTTATGCCTCTCGAATATTCTATATCCACACTCATAATTTTGTTATTTGGGTAAAATTATTTTCGTTGTCTTGGTCAGCCTCCGTAGCCTAGTTGGTAGTGACCCTGCCTACGAAGCTGGAGGTTGCGGGTTCGAATCCTGGCGAGGGCATTATTTGTGTATTTATTTATCACAAATATTTGTTCCTTGGTCATGGCTGAAGCAATGATGCAAGAATTTTGACCCATTTACTCCATTTTTTGTTTTCTCGTAATTTACCAAAATATAGAAGGGTCTCAAGGTCATTCCTTTCATTTCATTTCATTGTCAGTCCGAAAAATAAAAGTTGTCCACTCTGTGGTCAAAAGTTAACAGCTTTTATGAATCTATGTTACGATTTGATTGCATAGGGCTATAGACCGGGGAACCTAGATGTAGCAATTGTTTCATCCCACAATTAGTAAAGGACAGTAAGTAGTTCCGTACCTTGAGGTACTTATGTCCACCTAAAAGACGATAACCTAAATCTGACAATGACCTAGTACATAGAAACTCACAACTATAATGGTACCTAATTCTATATTTGGAGATGGGTTTTTTCTATTTTCTCATGAATTTGAAAGTTTAGTGTAGTATTCGTAAATATTATTACAGCAAAGTAATTTTGTTACAAAAAAGGCGTGAAATTCTGTATATCTCACAGACCAAGATGAGGTGTTTTCTGTGGCAGGTATACGTACCCTACGCATCTACTTTTTTTATAAAATTGTCCACCTTTTCTACTACATTTGCTTTACCAAAGCTCGCTTAAATACGTGTTTCAGCTGCCTTTTCCTAATAACTAATGTGTTTACCAGACTATCGGCTTGTTTTACAATCCCCAGATAATAGTAGATTACATGCCAAGGCCGTTTAAGTGGGAAATATCTCGGTTGATATGTAATCCAATGGAAGCCGAGACCGACAAACATGTGATCTGAGGCTTTCCCATTTAAAGACCTAGGTGTGTATATTATTAGTTTTCCCCTCACTAGCTCGTAAAGCGCTCGTTTATCCTTTAATACGAGCGAGTAAAAACGCTTTTTACACACTTGTGAATAAAGTAATTTGACATTTCTCTAATTCCTATAGCCCCCTACTGCCTAGTATAAGTGGATCTGTATGACCGTAGTAAACATGCGCAATCGGAGCTCACATGTTAAATTGGTCGTTTCTCATGTGACTTTGTAAGCCATTGGCAATATTTATGTTCCATAAGTAACTCTATTCTACGATACGTTTCCACATAGAGTTTTAAATAGTTTCTTTAAGTTAATTTACATTTGGATGAGATTTGTAATCATATTTCCTCGCGATAGTGAGGGGAAAAAAGTTGTATTACACTTGGCGGCAAAGTTTGTTCAACTCTCGTGCCTTGAGACCTTCGCAATGCTCAAGATTCCAGTTTTTGAACCACTCGCTACGCTCGTGGCTCAATTTTGGAATCTTTCGCTAGCTCAGGTCTCAATATTGGCACGACAGTTAAACAACAACTTTGCCCCCTTGTATAATAAATAACTATTTCTACTCAACGGTGCCGGCAGGCGGCAACTTAGTTTTGCACAGCGGCAGGCAAAGTGCTGTTTGCTGGCCGGAGGGCAGAAAATATATAGGTATATCCGTCAGATAAAAGTATCACTATCCATCTCCCCAGGCTTGTAAAATAAAAGGACAGCTACATACAGCGGAATAGTGAAACACGCCCTTACGGAAATAACGCTAATTCTATCTAGGTGCTACCGCGAACTTCGAACTTAGTAAAATTCGAGGATTTTTCTTTGTCACTACAATGAAGGCGTCAATATAGTGAGAGAGACAAATGCTCGAATTTTTTAGATTTCGAAGTCAGATTCCAAAGAATACACGTCTTCAGTGTTCCTACTAATATGTTACCTGACAAAACGAACGCCTTCCAAATTTAAAATCGCAACACGACAATTTAAAATAAGAACGCAGAAGCCAGACACCCCCAGACACCCTCGTGACGTCACAGGCCGCTGGGGTAAAGGTCGCCCGGAGGTCGCCCGCTCAATGTTACGTCATTGCCCGTACAACCTTGCCGGCATTCGCGAAATGAAAGCGTATGAAATCTACTCGTAGTTTTCAGTTCTTGTGATGGTAAAGTTGACCTTTTTGCGAGAATAGAATTTACTAGTTTGGTAAATCAACTTGTAAGTTGAAAAATAGCTAATTAACGGTCTAGTTTTAGAAAAAAGTACCTAATTATTTTCCGAATCTGTTCGAAAATGACAAAGTATCCGTACCATAAGTTGGAAAGTAAAGTATACGTTGGGTTTTACTGGAAATGTAATGCATTCTATCGCACTTACATTTTAGAGCGAGCGAAAATACTTGCAATTTGCATAGTCAATATAGTCATGTAGGCTTAGCACACGATTAGTGTGACAATATGTCGCCGCGAGATAGACTATCCATCCCCCTTTTATTCATATAGTTAGTAATAGATGGAAAATCTATCTCCCGCGACATACTGACATACTAATCATGTCATAATGGCTACTGAGCCGCAAATCCACTTAACCCCACATGACAAGTGGCTACTAAATAGGTACGGTATAAATAATAAGATCTTACTTAAATATTGGTAATTTAGCAACACGTCTGATGCTAACTACGAACTTCGAAGATCTTAAATCGAGTATTATCTCCGTCACTCCAACGAACTACCTAGATATTGGCGTGAGTCGTGACCACCGTGACCGTGTGGTGGCCGTGTGGTCGCGGCAGTAAGAATACATTTGTCACCACCCCAACTCCTCCTGCGGGTGTCGTAAGAGCCGACTAAGAGATTGAAGTGTCGCTTACCACTATTTGACAAAAGATGGATAATGGGCAGCAGCGTCATCATAGGGGACACATTTGACATTACTGCGATTGCCAATGCGCTTGCCCAGTGTGGCTATTATTGGCATTTACCTCCTAATGTGTCTATATATATAGATAATAGGAGAGGCCTACGTCCAGCAGTGGACTATCATAGACTGATGATTTGACCACCGTGACAGACTGACAGAGATTAGCTGCCTGATTACGATTTTCAAAGTTCACGGTAGATCCGGCGTGAAATCCCCAACGCTTTTCGTTGAGCCGGATATTACTTATAATCAGAGTGGGGACGATAATAAAATTTCCACTCTTGACCACATGCGAAAAGCTATAAATACTTACCTATTGCATCATCCATTCTCAGCCGATAGACCACTGTCGGACATCGGACATAAGCGTCCCCGAGTACCTAGGAGGATTATTGCCGTAATCGCCACGCTCGGCAGGTGGGATGGTGATGGTAGTCATATGAGTATACCACATTATAAAGGAAGCTACTACCCATCCGCCCTGGTCATGAGCGCAGTTTAAATTAAAACATACCCTCGGGTATATCCTATCCACTTAACTATTAGGGCACGTATAGTTCTATCTACATGCCCAAATAGTTCTGAAATCTACGTTTAACCCTTTGACAGTCGTTGACGGCTATAGCCGACAACAGAAAGTTGTGCCGTGGGCGCCAGGGACGGCTACAGCTAGGGCTGCCAACCAAAATTCACAAATATGCGGTACATTCGCGAATAAATTGCGGGACTTGGCTATAAAATGCGGGACGCATGAGAAAGTGTATTGAGTTCATGAGAAAATGATAAAAACCGGCCAAGTGCGAGTCGCACTCGTGCAGAAAGGGTTCAGTAGCAACAAATATTAAAAAATACGAGTTTTCCTGTAGGTAAACCAGGAACCGAAACCGGTATTTTACAAAAACCTCGAAATAGCCCAATATTTTAAAATGTTGTATACTCTTTATGTAGTACTCAATATTTTATGTACAATATTATATTCTTAAATTACTCCATTAACTTACAATTTATATACCGAAGAACGAAAAAGAACGAAAAAAGACCCGTTATTTTTGTATGGAGAAAAAAACGGTTCCGGTCCCTGCTGCAAACCACTATTCGTAAGGAACTATTTACTATATGTTTGCCAAATATTTAGCCTTATAGTTTCGGAGAATAGGGGTGGTCATTTGCGCCTATTTTTTTTAAGAACTTTAATGTTATTTACATATACAATAATAAAAATATATTGGATATCGTCACACTAAGCACTCCATTTGAATGATGCAGTTTACAAAACATTTTTTATTTACATTATTACATTACTTACATACATATTTACATTTTAAGAGTTCCCTTAAGTAGCCCTCACATTTGAAATTCATTAATTTACGTTCCACGTCCATTACACCAATTTGCATCAATTTACATATGTGTGCCAATTTTCACCTCAATAGGTCCAGTAGTATCAAAGCAAATAGGATTAGGAGGGTTCCGTTTTTTCCTTTTGGAGTACCCTAAAAGCACAAAATTAGACAACTTGAGAAACATTTATAAAACGTGTTTTAAAAAAAACAATGCTTAATTTCAGATCGGTTCAATTTAGATGCAACTATTGCACCCATTTATTTTATTTATTTATTTTAAACTTTATTGCACAGTAAAAAAATACAGATACAACAGCGGACTTAATGCCATAAGGCATTCTCTACCAGTCAACCTACAGGCCAAACAGAAAAACATTAATGATGCGGGATGTGAAGAGTACATACTTAAATACACTAACAAAATATGAGTACTTGCTAATAATAATACAGTTTCTATAGATATGCAATATATAGATGATAAAGCTATAAATATCAAAATATATAATAAATATAATATAATATAATAATATACCTGCTATTTACTGAAGTACCAGAACATTAATCTTGAGAATTGTCAAAGAGGTGCTTGCGCAACTTGCGCTTAAAGGTGAATTTAGTTTGAGCTTGACGTTTATCTAGAGGGAGAGCGTTCCAAAGTCCGATGGCTTGCACAGTGAAGGAGCTAGATAAGTGAATGAGATTGAGCGATGACCCATCGCAATTATTCATATTTTGGCAGTTATACACATTCAGTGCACGGTGCTCGCGGACGTCTTGGTACATTCAAATTAATATGAGGCAATCTTAAATTGCTCTCATTAACGTATTCATATTTGTTATTTTAGTATTTCCAGTTTAGTATTCCCCGAAAAGCGGGACAATCGGCGTCCCGCGTGAACCCTTTGCGGGACGCATACTTTAGGGGCCCAGAAACGGGACGTCCCGCATATAGCGGGACAGTTGGCAGCCCTAGCTACAGCCGACAGCTTCTCTAATGTAACATGGAATTACGTAGAATTACATAAAGTTCAAAATCGCTCGGATCACATGGCGTTAGTGACACACGACTTGCCTTAAATGTTTGGTTTTTAAAATGTGATCGGGCATCAGAGACTAAGAGCCTGTTCACACTAGCGATTAACTTGGGCAATTTCTATTTAAAATTGCACGCGGCGATATCGGCGCGAGTTCGCCGCGTGCAATTTTTGTATAATCGCTTTTAAATCGCCCAAGTGAATCGATAGTGTGAACAGACCCTAAGTGGCACGACATTTGAACGAGGTTAGAGATAACTTAGTTAGGGACTCAATTTTGTTCATTTTCGTTAGTACCTATTCAGGCTAAGTATGTAATTGAAACTGTGTTCAGGCTAAGTTAGTACCGTCTGATGGCAGCGGAATATCTAAATATACAATAAAAGCATTTCAAAACGAAGAAAAACCTAGGTTTACCCTTTCCAATCAAAAACGGATTAAAGATTTTTATAGCTACAAATTGATCAATTTTCCTATCAATTAGTAAACACAGTATTGGCTCTAAACAGAAAGTGGCAAATTGCCATTGAACCGGTTCCAACCAGCTCAGTACCCACCACTAGACTTTCACACTTGACTTCATGCCAAATGCCAATTCTATACGTTGAACTGTGGACCCACCAGTATTCCTGTACACCTGAATTCTTACAAAAGTATACCTAGCCAGAGATCAGACATATACTGGATATGGACTGTGAAAATATTATAGATGATTGGGATTGTCATTATTTATATTAGAAGAGCAAAGTCCGTATTATCTTTATTTAGCTTTGGGTATAGACAATGCAATAGTGAGACTAGAAAAGTGAAAAATGAAATGAAAATGAAAATATTTTTGAAAATGAAAAATGAAAATAATGACAATAAAAATAAGATACTGCTGATGGAAGTTTATGACGCTGCAGTATTTTATAATCTAGTTTCATAATCTAAAGGCATATTTCACCACCACGAATAAAATGTAATATACATATCTATCAGATAAACGTTTGCAATCCTTTTCTTTTATTTGCCCGGGATACATAAGGATATATTTAGTGATATAATTTTACCGTTACTATCGTACTTAAATACAATTGTGTAGTATTATTACTAAGATGTAGATTGCAATAATTTGTGTAGAGAACTTCTATTTAATAAATTGAAAAGAACTTAAAAGAGTAGGTTATTTGGCAGTACTCAAACGTGACGTCACTTATGTGTATTTCATATAAAATTCCTTATTGGTGATCGTTTTGACAGTTCGAAAAAAGATGCTGATTTGACTTGCCAGTCATCATGCCTATTTTCGACACTCCGTTGTCAATTTTATTCCTATGACATCTTGATTGTCGATTATTGGGGCGGTATCGGCCCTTGGCGCCTCAACGATACTCTATTTAAGAGTCTTTATAATTACTTATCCGTAGATATCTGTAACCGTCTAATATAATATTCTTCTGCTGACGTAGCAAGATTACCCCTTTCATGGCATGGAAAATCTGCATACGTCACACCATCACGAAGCTTTCAATTGACGTGCGCGTGACGTCACGAGTGTGGAAATGACGTGCACGTGCTAGGTTGTACGTCGCACGGGTTGACCACGCTTTATCGGTGGACCATGGGTATGTCTATGATACCTACAGAGTTACAGACGTGTGGTTTATTTTTATAAATTTTTACTTAATTTCTTTTAATTATTTTGGTTTTTCTCTGTCACTCTAATGACTCCTTCGTTAGAGTGACAGAGACAAGTCCCCGAAAACGAATTTCGGTGTTCGCGGTAGCACGCCTGCCTTGACGAGGGACCTACCGGGAACCACGAAAGACACGCCTCTCAGTTGCACTTATAAATTCGTACATAAGTGTGACAGGGTGGTAATGCGACAAAGGTGGTTCGCAGGAGACTGGTATTTTTTCTGCTGCATTTCGCGAGTTTCTGATGTCGCACGGTCATAGGATTTTGGGAAGTTTTGTTAAAGTTTCGCACCCAAAGTCATCACCATCACTACTGTTATGAGACTTCTAAATCTAAAGTTATAAGTGTCTGATGAAACATTTTCGCCACTAATAATGTTTGTACATATGTAAATTCTTGATTGAACAAAACACAAAACACAGGTAAAAATACACATTATTACTAATAATTTAGACAGGTTCAATTCAAAGGCGAACTTATTCCTGCTACGCAGCGGTCGTGAGTTCGATCCCCGCCTCGTACCAATGAGTTTATCAAAAACTTATGTTCTAAATATTATTTAATATTCACAAGTGCTTTACGGTGAAGGAAAACATTGTGAGGAAACCTGCATAAAGAAGAAATTCAAGGGTGTATGTGAAGTCCCTAACAAGTACCGGGCCAGCGTTGGGACTACGCAAAATGGGCGTATGATGTCGAGTTGCGGAAACAATAGCCAGAAAAAGGGATCTCTTCCAGTTAACCTTGCCCGTTATTATAGGTTTTGCTCTAAAATATCCTGAGCAAGGCTAGGACCTGACTGAGTTATATAATTTGTTAGCTACCTATTCTAAGGGTTTGTTACAAAGAAATGGTTTGCAATAAATAGGCCAGTCAATAAGCAATCAGTGTAAGTGAGGCATTATCATGATTTATGGCCGGCTTTCACGTAATTAGCAGAGATGTATGGCCTAGGTCGAATGACGTCATCGCTAAATACCTAGGACCGTAGACAAGGGTCGCGATAAAGTTAATAAAACCACAGGCTACATACCAACCGAAAGTTATTTTTTGTTAATAATTTCTGAACATATATTCGAATTGTATTCTAATCAATTGCTCTCTTGTTACCTATAGTCATTGCTTACTACAAATAAATGTTTTATTCAAGTCCATAGTGTACCAACATTTAAATGCAATGTCATAGGTATTAGGTTGATAATTACTAAGTAGGTATTTTATGTTCAGTCGGTGTCAAAACACTTGTTTGACTGTACTTATCAACTTGCTCAATGAAGACAAAAAAATACACACCCACAAAATACGTCTTGAATAACCTGTCCTATATTTTCGACATCGCTTACAACGGCCCATTAGCTCAGTTGGTTAGAGCGTCGTGCTAATAACGCGAAGGTCGCGGGTTCGATCCCCTCATGGGCCACTTCTCTTTTTGCATTTTTTTAGCTTACATGGATTCTTGTGATTTAAAATCGCGCTCTATCGAAATAAATGAAGCCTCAAAAATACCTCAACACCTATTTATTTATTATAATAATGAAATCCGAAAGTTTGGATGAAAATAGTATTAATTTTCAATAGTGTATTTTCTATAAATGTAATAAAATACTCAAACTAATGTTGAAAACATAAAGACTGACCACTCTAAGATGCCGCAAGCGCATCAAGTAAAAAACACAAAAGACTTTAAAAAAAAATGTTATGCCAGTTTTCATTCAAATACAAAAATATTATTCAAAATACCTTACCGGCAACACAAGAACTTAGTAACTTAAATAGATACTACTTTAAATATACAAAACAAGTACATATTTATGTTCTCCTATGGAAAGATCCAAAAATTTGTAGCTTTCCGTTTAAAATGGGTTAAACTAATACTAAAGCTGTATGTCTTTTCAAAAGAGCTTATTTCGACCAAGTATTCTTACAGACATACGCCATTTTGAAAATAATTTATTCTCAGTTTACCTTGATGCATGCATGGGATGTTTATCAATAGTCAATATACAAGTGTCCATGTGTTTGTAAAACGTTTTAGCAGCTCATTTCCTAATCACATAACCACGCATCCACATAACTGGTTTAAACCGCTACACGCGAAAAAACACTAAGTTTATAAAACCAATCTTAAGTCAAAGCAATAACGATTAGTATTTATAAAATGAAATGTGAAGGCTTTTGAATAATTTATGAACATTAAAATATGCCTTGAGTATGACGGTTAGCGTTGATATTTGCTTGGATAACTTACAGGTGTCAATTTTAAATTCAATGTTCAACAAACAATGAAATAACTTGTAATAACTACCAATTTAAGTTGATCTAACGCGTGTTTCACTCGTCTTAAAAAATCTTTAAGCTAAGGCCGAGCAAAGGGTCTTCTAAATTTGGATGAAACTTGTTTGTAAATAAGACTTAGCTATCCGGTTAAAACTAGATTCGCCTGTGGATTTAGATTTCTAGTTACCCTTGACTTTGACACTGGTTTTTAATAGGAAGCTTGCATATTTATTTACGTATAATGTATGCGATTTTGTTAACAAGGCTATGTAGTCGTTATTTACATTAATTATTCGTTTGTTTTGGAACAAGGTTCAAGGATTGATATATAAAATGATAAACAAAACTGTTTATCGACATTGTTTTATCTTTCTTTCGTTGGCGCCATTAGTATACAGTGAAACCTGGTTAATTGGGTCCTGGATTAATGAAAAAAATATCTGTGTATCGTTTAAACATCCAGTAAGCTTATGATGGTACCGTGTCTAATCGTTTGTCATAGTTGCCGTCACGTTCTAACAAGTGCGAAAGTGATGCGTAGCACGACAAATGGATAAATCGGTACCATCATAAGCCACCTGTAATAGGTACATGAGGTAATATCTCTCAGTATAATACAGCGATATTTTTTTCGCTTCGTACAGTATCAGTTCAGTCAGATTGTAATTTGATAGGTATGTATTTAAAATCGATTTTTTTATACCTATCAATTATACAGAAAAAATCGCTTTTCATTGTGAAATAAATCTACCCAGTACCTATTACCTACTTAATAATTTGTGAAAAGGTACGAATATTGTTAATATACTTATGTAGTTGTTAGTTGTAATGCAGCTCCATAAAGGTAAGTAAGATATTTTTGTAACCTCGATATATGTGACGGATTTAAAAAATGAGAAA
>JALPQI010006388.1:0-51282 GCA_025490895.1 Thaumatotibia leucotreta
AACGTTGCTAATCAATTAATAAACCGAAGTATTCATTGGATGCGACTCTCAAAAATATGGAGATGTTTTTTTAGCTCATACTGATAATAAATCACATTATTACTCCTCCTATTAGGTAAGGTAACGCTTCATATCAAAATAAATAATAGCCGCAATAAGTTACATTAATGTTCGACAGCAAATTAACCGGAAATTATGCAGGACGCTATTGTCCGACATTATCAATGACATATGAAGGGTCATAAGGCACTAAATTATAAAAGATCACAGGATCAGATCATGAATTCTAAAAACAATGTGCCCTGCGTTTATCGTAGCCGTTGTAAAAATCGTAACCGGCACGTGACTTGAATATCACCACATTACTTTGGCCACGTCGTTTTATTATACAGCACCAAAAAAGGGTGGAAAAGTTAATACAATCCCTTGACTTACAACCTTTTTGCAAGACGAATTTACAGGGAAAAAGTGTTCTGGGGTTCAATGGCAGGACGGAGATCGTCGCTAATGCGCGCAAAAACGCGTTGCTGGCAGATGATGTACTGGTGTTTTGTTTGGCCCCAAGCTAGCTTAGGCCCGAGTACTTTGTACCTCTATTTATTCCTCAGATTAACATTTCTGATCCACACTTGCAGTGTTATTTTAAGTACTAACTTTACGCAAAATACAATAATGTAGCATTATTACATTGATTTAAACTTTCACGATTATCACTCATATTTTAAAGATAAACGGGTCTTAATCGCGTAACTTATGTCTAATTTATCACAGGCATATTTTTGAGCATTTTTACATACCTAAGACTTAGGTATTATGCCTTGACTGATCAAACTAAAGCCAACACCTACAGCTAGCAGCCAAAACCGACACACACATACATACAAGTATAACACTCAGAACGAGTAACAAGAGTTCAAAGCACATAGCAATCCGAGTAATTCGAGTAACCAGGTGTGCCGTAATAGAATTTGAAGCACAATTCTCAAATGACACCGCTTTTTCCATCCTGGCCTTAGGTTTAATAATCCGAGGATTAAAGCGATCCAAATAGGATAAACCGAACGCTCGCTGCCGTGGTTAAGACCCGTCACACTCGTAGCGATAATGTAGAATAATATAACGCAAGATACCTGGGCAGGACATGTAGCTAGGTAGAGTAACGAAGGGTAGAGTAAACTGATTGGTGGCCTATTTCGGATGAAAGAGCGCCGAGGTGTTTGTTGGCTCGTTCGGTAGAAGACATTCGCGAGATGACGGGACACTTCTGGGGTAGACTGGCTCTCGTACTGAAAGAGAGGCCTATGCTCAGCAGTGGGCGATAAATGTCTGAAATGACAAACATGATGATGAAGAAGATATCTTATGACAAGATAGGGTTTTGGAACGCAGAATATGTAACCCAGGTTTTTTTTTTTGAAAATCAATATAAGTTTCAGAAGAAGTAGTAGTAATTGTAATACTAGGTATCTAAGTAGGTACTATACTACTTCTAAAGTAAGTAACAGTACCTACTATTTTAGGTGATTTCAAATTTTTTTCTACTCTTCCCTCAATACATCCAAAAACCATCTATCACCCGCCACCACTAACTACACGTACAACACCATTATGAGTTCCAAAAACTCACAAACAACATTCCCGTTGTTTTTATTTTTGGTTACATTGTAGAATACATAATATCGCTAAGTGTGTGGACAGACAGCCTATAAAAGGAATACACTTTCGATTACGTTCCCATTTCACATTTAGAAGTAAACGCGATTTGTATAAGAGCCCATGATACAAATAAAGGCATGAAAGATCGGTCTCATTTTCATGTGGTAATCGAGTGAAGAGTATCACAGTTAAGTTATGTTTTACCCAGGCACATAAATATAATAATGCTACACAGTAAAGGGATATTGTGATATTTTAATGCATAGTGCCCATACAATTTATCATTGACTAGCGACCCGCCCCGGCTGCGCACGGGTACTATACCTACATAACCTTCCTCTTGAATTACTCTACCTATTAAAAAAAATCTCGTCAAAATCCGTTGCGTAATTTTATAGATTTAAGCGTACAAAGGGACTTAAGGACAGAAAAAGTGACTTTATTTTATACTATGTAGTGATTACACAAATGGACCTTGAGGCCCAACTCACCTACGGCCGACTACGATAACGAGAACGATATGATTGTGTTCGCGTTTAGTCAATTCACCATAGCTACAGATTAAGATAATTAGAACTTTTCGTGGTGGCATACTAATGCGATCAGGAGGGCGCGAAACGCCACGTGACGTGATCAAGAAAAGAGGCACAAAAATATTCTTATTTTGGTTAAAATAATGCAATGGGAGGGTAGATCGGAGCAGCGACCGTGCGAACGTCATTCTCGACCGTTCCGTGAATTAATTGTAAATATATTGAAAAAGTTTATATTTCTGTGTGTGGTATAATTCACTTAAGATTATACAGTTCCAAAGTGAGGTGGAGCTATTTTAAGCACTTAAAATCAAGTATATCTAGATCGAAGTTGAAAATAACATTCAGTGAAATTGACAGTTGGTGCTCTGTGCGTGAACCGGTTACCGTTGTTACCGCTTCAACTCGCTAGACTGTGATTATTATACTTCGGCGGCTCGTGGGATTTAGCGTTTCGTATTTTTATTATCTTAACTATGAGTGTTAACGACAAATTTGTGTGTGCCGGTTGCCAAATTGATATTTTGGAAGACCGTTATTTGAATTGTAGTAAATGTCCACTTAAATATGAGCTGGACTGCCTCAATATGGCTGAAAAGTACTTTCGAAATTTGGAAACCTACACCAAGGACAATTGGACCTGCCCTAAGTGTCGGAGCAACGCACCCAAAACCGACAATCAGAATTCCCCTGCGCGGGCACTGGTTGTCCCACACCTGAACTACGTCTGTGATCCCAATGTGACGCATCGTAAAAAATCGAGCAAACCGGCCTCGCCAACTGTGACTATACCTACACCGACAGATCATATGTTAGAAGACCTTTCAAATGTTCCCATTAACATAACACAGCAGATACAGGACGGCTTCAGGTTGACTATGGAGACCTATGTTATGTCAGCGCTCAATAATTTTTCTGACAAGTTTTTTGCGCGGCTGGACAAACTTACAGATAAGCTGGAGTCAATCTCTTCGCGATTAACCTCATTTGATGAGCGCATTTCGTCCTTGGAAACTCGGCTGAGTGACAACATGAGTGATAGACAAAGCAATAAGTTGGACGCTGAGGTAGAAAAACTTAAGTGTCAAATAAATCAGCGTGATCAGGAGTTACTCGTAAATGACCTTGAAATTACAGGGCTACCGGAACTAACTAACGAAAACAAGTTACATCTCATTACACTCATAGGACAAAAAGTAGGTGTAGCTGTTTCGGAAAACGACGTGATGAGTGTTACGCGAGTGGGTGTTCGCCGTCATATCCTGGACCAGAAAGCGCAGAGTAGTGCTGGTTCCTCCGCGGTACACGAGTCCAGCATGCTGCCCGAGGAGACCGCGACAGGAGAAAGCTCCTTTTTGGAGTTGGAAGGCCGTACACCGGGCCGCGTGACTCCGCGGCCGCTCGTCGGGCGGTTCGTACGGCGTGACCAGCGGGACCAGCTACTCCGTGCGGCCCGTGTCCGCCGTGCTATTGATACAGCAGGTTTCGGCTTCATGGGCAAGCCTGTTCGAGTTTATATTAATGAGCGTCTCACTTCTGCGAACCGACAATTGTTCTACAAAACTCGGATGGAGGCCCGGCGCCTACAGTGGCGAGCACCCTGGACTAATCGTGGCTCCATCTTTGTAAGACGCGATGCTGGTTGTTCCGTGCAGAAAATTAGGTCGGAAATCGACATAGTTCGGGTTTTCGGACACGAATAAGTTCGCTCCAAATAAAATACTACCTATGCGTAATTTTTATGCTTGTAATAATCTCAAGTGTATTTTGTCGTTTATTACTACTCAGCGGATTTATCTGTTTATTGATTATTTTTATAACCACTGTCTGTAATAAAAAAACAATCTTAGAAGTACAAATTACTATGTCCAATCAACAAAGTAATAGTAATATTTCTCCTAGCCATTTTAGTGTTCTGTTATTTATATATAGTAAGAAATTTGCATGTATTCATCTAGGTATTCATTTCTTGCATGTACTTATAAATCTAAATCTAAATCTAAACAGTCGTTTCATCCCCATAAAACTTTTTACGCATGCCTTATGTCCACATAATATATACTATAAAATAAATATTTTTTCATTATTATACATTTTTTATTGTGTTCTATTTATAAACAAGTATTATAATCATTATCGAAGCATCACGACGCTGACGTTACAATTATTAAGTTATTCAGTCACGTCTAATAATATGTATACATTTCGGAACGTATGTCAAGGGTACAAGGATCAAAATCGTATACATATTGTTAGAGCCGACCGTACCTATATGAAACTCCTCTTGCTCTCACCCATTGAACGCCGCCATATGACAGTTCTAAAGGAACTGCTTGAAAGCTGTTTGTCCTGTCAGCTCGTGTTTTCTTATGTAATTAAATTCGTCTTGAAAATAAAACATTTAAAATTAGGATTATTTAATGCTGGTTCCCTCGGGACCCGCCATGACGAGTTTTTAGTAGCCTTAAATCGTTATCCGGTGGATATACTCGCAATTAACGAGACATGGCTGCGCGCGGGAGAGGAAGCGCGCGCCCCCGCGCCGTCCGGCTACCGACTGCGGCACTCGCCGCGGCCGGCGGGCCGGCGCGCGCGCGGCGGCGGCGTTGGATTTTACATTACTAAAGATATTCACTCACGAGTACTGACGACACCTGTGGCTCCGTTAGTCGAGCAAATGTGGATCGGCATCACGGTGAATGGCAGTAAAATCGCAATAGGAACCGCGTACCGGCCCCCATGGCAGAGCGTGGACCTTTTTCTTGATGCGCTCACTGAATCTATATGTTCGATATCGTCATATGACCGAATTATATTGCTGGGTGATTTCAACATAAACACTTTACATGATTCTGATTCGAACACTACTAAATTATCGGATTTTCTTACCTCTTTACATCTCTCTCAGTTTGTCAATCAACCCACCCACTTTACAAGTCACTCGGAAACTCTGATAGATCTATTATGCTCTAATACTAAAATAAATCATGTAACAGTAAACTTTATTCCCGATCTAGGCAGCCATGCATTCATAACTTGTGAAATCAATATTAGAAAGGATAAGCCTGCCTCAGAGTGGGTAGTGTATCGACCGCTTAAGGACATTGACTTGCAGAGGTTCAACGAGGACCTTAAATCTATACGCTGGGACCGCTTAGTGTGCGACAACGTCAACGACACTCTCTGGTACTTTAACATGTCCGTTTTGCATCTTTTTGAACTGCATGCGCCTTTGAAAAAAACTATCATAAAAAATAAATGCTACCCATGGATTACTCACACCGTGAAAGAGATGATGCGACTTCGTGACGAAGCGCACCTCAGAAGCCGCCGGACCGGTCTAGATGCGCACAAGCGGTACTACAAAGACCTTAAAAGTTTAGTTGACAGAGCTCTTTTCACTGAAAAGTCAGCCTTCTATCAGGCAAATATAAATAATAATCAAAATAATCCCCGAATTCTTTGGACAAATATCAAACGTAACATTGTAGATTTTAAGAAGCGTAACGAATTGCCAATACATTTAAATAATCCTGATCAGATTAATAATCACTTCCTCACTTTTCCCGCGGGGAAAGGCGTTACCATGGCCAGTCTAACATATTACGAATTTCATAGATACGGATCAGCTACATTCGAATTAAGAGCAGTGGACGAATTCGCTGTTTTAAAGGCAGTCAAATCTTTTAAAAGTAATGCAATAGGCACTGATGGCATTACGCTAGACATGCTTGAACTGACTTTACCAACTACGCTAAATTTAATCACTACTATAATTAATCAATCCATAGACTCAAGCTTGTTCCCTGATAGTTGGAAATCTGCGATTGTCAGACCAGTACCCAAAATTTCAGAGCCAACTGATGTAAAGGACCTCAGGCCAATTAGTATTTTGTGCTTCGCATCCAAAATCTTGGAAAAAATAGTTTGCAAGCAAGTAACTGAATTCTTAGAAGCCAATAATATCTTACCCAATAGACAGTCTGGATTTCGTAGGGCGCGCAGCACGGCCACGGCTTTGCTAGATGTTATTGATAATATTCTCACAGCACAAGATGAAGGAAGCGCATCAGTACTTGTCCTTTTAGATTTCTCTCGAGCTTTCGACACCATTAACATTTCGCTTCTGCTCTCTAAACTCGCGTACTATGGTTTTGGAACCAAAACTATCAAATGGTTTGCCAGCTACCTGTCAGGTCGTTCTCAACGGGTTGGTCTGCGCAACTCATCTGGATTGACAGACTACTCCTCCGAAATCCAGGTTAGTTGTGGAGTCCCTCAAGGTTCGATTCTGGGCCCGATACTGTTTGTTTTGTATGTGGCGGACATAACAAATTGCATCAAAAATTGTAGTTACCATATGTATGCTGATGACGTACAAATTTACAAATCTTTCCATCCTCGAGATACACTTAAAGCCGTGGATTTGTTGAACCAGGACTTGGCACGTATAGATGACTGGTCTGGGAAATGTGACCTAGTGTTGAACCCTAGCAAGTCGAAGTACCTAGTGATCGGTACCAAATGCCAAGTTGACAAAGTCGTTAGTTTCAATCCTAACATTATGCTTGGGACAGCACGTCTTGAGCGTGTCACGGTTGCCCGTAATCTTGGTCTTCTGGTGGACGAGCAATTGCATTTTGAACAACAAGTACTTGAAGCTGCTAAAACCTGCTATTACAGATTAAAAGTATTGTATCAGGTTCGTAAATATCTTAGTGTGGATCTTAGAATAAAACTATGCGATACTTTAATACTCTCAAAATTAAACTACGTAGACACGGTTATCAATGGATGTTTACTGGCTCGCTCTAAGGCGCTTCTTCAACGTATCCAGAATGCATGTGCTCGTTTTTGTTTCCCCATTCCTCCTCGTACTCACGTTACCCCCTATCTAAATAGTGGTGGAATGCTAAAAATGGAATCGCGTCGCGCGTTACATTTTGCTTCGCTGCTTTTTGGTGTAGTGCATTACCAACAACCCTCGTATCTTTTTGAGAAGCTCATGTTCTCCACGCGGCCAACTAGAGAAGCCACCCGGCTAATTTGTCCAAGACACGGCAGGTCAGCAGCATTTCGTGGCAGCTTTCGTTACGCCGCCACGAAGTGCTGGAACAATATACCCCCTCCAATACGAAACTCTAAGACCTTGGCTACTTTTAAACTTAAACTAAAACATTTTTTATTTAGTTCACAGTTGCAGTGATCTGAACTCGTGTAGCAGCCGTGTCTTGTGTCATGTTACTTATTATATCCTATTACTCTATCTTTATTATATGCAATTACCCCGTCTCAATGATACTATATATTTACTTACCTTATAATCTATGCTCTCCACCCTACATATATATTTATATAACAATTCTATTTAGATAATTTATTTATTTTCTTAATAACGCTCGCTTGTTGTTGTTCATTTCTATCTTCCAATGGGTTCCACGGAAGACCAGCGCTCCGGCATCAGATGTCAGAGCATATGCTGAGTGGTACCCTATTGTAGCTCCTACAGCAACACACTTTCTCACCTTTTTGTTTTTGTTTAGAGTCTGTATTTTTAATTTTATCTGTATTTTGTCTCTGTAGATGTAAGAATGTATCTTATTGTTCTGTGTGTAATTGTAGTTGTGCAATAAATGTTTTTTCTTTCTTTCTTTCTTTCTTTCAATGTAAAATATTAAGATCACCTGGATTTGCAAATAATATATTACTAAATCACATAGATCGATCTTACTCGTAAATATTAATGCTGAAAAAATTAAGCACGTTGAAATTAAAAAAATCAAATAGATATTATTATCAATCTTAGAAAAAATGCTATGAACCAAATAATTTGAATATTGGCTATTCTCTTAAAAGTGGGCCCGCACATTTGTAATATATGAAGGTAGGTATTTTTTACGGTTAGATTCTACTCAGAATAGATCGTGTTCGTGTGGAGCTCCTGCTATTTCAATTCTAATAGGTTAAAAATTATGACCTAAAATGGTCAAATATTTTTGGTTCTTTATATTCCGTTATCGGCATTCAAAGTCTATGAAAAATGGTAACGGAATGAAAAAAAAAAATTCTGAAACGTTTTCTAAGTATTGAAAGGGCTCACATTCCTGAATAGAAATAACATGAAGATATTCAATGAGGGTTTTCGATAATTTTTCTACCACCAGGCGGCGCTTCGTACGCACCTGGTCTCGACAGCTGTCAGATTCATACTATTCATAGGCACCTGGGCCTAAAATATTGAAATTCTATTTTATTTGGAAGAGAATTGATTTTGTAATGGATTACGACTAATACGTGGTCGTCGAACTGAAGATTGAACTCTAAAACAGGCGCTCAAAGTCACTGGTATTAGAAATAATTACTATAACTTTTTTAGTTTCATGAGAATTGACTTGGAACTATTTTATTTATTTATTTTAGGTAACAATATGCCTAAAGTAATGGTTTTCAGAATAAATAAACCTAATAAATATGTTGAAAATTAAATGCGCGTATTTATTTTGACAGTTCGTTAAACGGTCGACTCAGTGCTGCCATCTCACCTCCCCATAGCGGCAGAAAAAGTATCAAAAACCCTCATTGGTTAGGTTTTTTTTGATGTTTAAAGATTCCAAATCATACAAGTATTTTATAGTTTATCTAGGGGTTTACTTGCTTGAAGCACAGATAGAGAGAATCACACCGTTTCTTTCTTACCCTAACCTAATGTTATCGACTCAAAGCGATGCATATAGCGATATGTGACTACTGTTACCAATTCATATTTATTTTAATTAATTCATATTTCATTTATATTCATTTTATTTTAGTGTTTTTTTTTTCAATATTTCTGTTTAAAGGTCTGTTACTTGAATTCACGAACAATAAATAGGTAATTGTTTCATGAATTAAATAAAATAAATATTAATTAAATAGTAAAATACTTAAAAAATAATTATATGACTTTTTATTTATCAACAAAATATATAATAAGTTGTTTTGTGGTTTACGGCTCTACTGCAGCTGGCCAAACAGATTGTATAATATAAACGCAAAACTGTGATGGGTAAAGTTCCAGGGAGTTACATCGCGCATCGCAGAATATATGCATGGAATAAACCAAGAACAACATTAAGTTTTATCTAGTGATCTACAATCACCCTATATGTCTCATTTGCATGTAAAATGGCAGATACCGAGATAACAGCTTCTGATTCATGATAAAGCGATTACTTTATGGTAAGGAGGCAGGAAACGGCAGGGGCGTGATAATGGCTGGTCACTAATAGAGTTCCTGTGAAAATGATCAACTTAAGATACTAATCTTAGGTGTTTTAGGTAAATGGACGAGAACTTGGAATTAAATGGGTGTGGTTATACTAACTAACAGCATTTTTAAATAAAGGAAAGATAACGCCTTTGCAATTAGGTTTACTGTGAGAAGATTATTCTGTTTGGTAATTCTTTTCTCATCAGCATCAGCTTATAATCAGTCTACTGCTGGACAAAGGCCTCTCCTATTATCTATGCGCATCCTGGACGCATTAGGAGGTAAATGTTCATAATCGCCACGCTAGGCAAGCGGGTTTTGCCATAGTGTGTCCGCTAATATGATGATTGATGATGCTGCTGCCCATCATCAATCTTCAGTAAAAAATCATCAAAGACACTTTCAATCTCTTAGTTCACTCTTACAACACTCACGGAAAGAGTTGGGATGGTGACAAATATATTCTTGCTGCCGTTACCACACGACCAAATTTTATTCTAAAAACCTATACCTATAGCCGTCATGATTTACATATTTAATGGCAAAATAGGAAAGAAAAGAAAACTAACCATGTAAACAATTTTTTTATTTATTTTTGAGAAAATTAATGAGCTAAAGATAGACTTGGAGATTAATTAGTTCTGGATATAGTTATAATTAACGCCAAAATCCTAATATACACTAGGATTATGTAATCCTATATCGATGTTTAGAGAAGAAAGTTGAAAACATTCGTGTTCATTGCTCTGTAATCCTGGACAGTGGGTCCTAAGATAACCAAGTTATTAAATTTAAAATTGATTCTACAGTGATTAAAGTCAGATATACACAAGGTGCTTTGATAGCGAGTTAAGTTAAATTGCCCGGCGTGCATAATGCTCAACTTGCCCGACTGATCAATATGCCCCACTCTACCCTATTGAATAAATGTGGTACCGACCTTCGAAAACTTTTAATATCCGCTTTTTGAAGAGCGATGTAAACACCTCAGGAGGTTGCTTATTCTGCGTTGCACGTTCTTTACCTACTTCGTTATTTTCAGAATATAAACGTGAATTAAAAAAGTTTAGCGATGCCTTAAAGGTTAAAAATATGAATAAAATATCGTAGGCGAATGTCACCGTTACTTTCCTTATACAAAAAAAAACGAGGTTAAGGAAGAAACAATTACAAATGTTATTTTTTTACTCACTTCTACTTAGCACCCACGCTGTACTTCGACGGCTAAATAAAGGACTTATTCTATTTCAGTAAAACCGACACTTGAAACATGTTTTACCTTCACCCAATAAATTCTTTTAAGTAAGCGGAGGCTAAAAAAACAAGTGATCAAATCAATTGAATACAATCTGCTAAATTTAATGGGTATCACAAATAAGAAATTATACCTACGATATAATTCTTGTGAAATATAAGACTACTTGCAAAGATACTAGTATTTATTTTATCGTAAAATGCTGACGCACGATCCTTTTAAGGCAATACCTTTTTGTGATAGTGTATGCAATACGTGACAAAACGCATTTCACTCTCTTTTATCAGGTGACGGAAGCAAAAAGGAAGCTATATTCTGAATTAAAAAGTAGCCCAATTTAATTCCAATGCAATACCGATCTCGGTTCGTTGCGCTTGCATATTTAGTTCTGCTTTTGAATGAGCGCGCGCACGCTTCCAATAAATTTTCGCTGTCATTTTTGTACGTGAAATATGCATTTGATACCCGAGGCTCCACTTTTTCCAGAGAGCAATACAGGTGCTATTGTTTACTCAGCGTTCAAACGGCTTGATAGATCGAACGTGACGATATTAGGTTTACTGCACTGTTGATTCAACCATTTAGCATCTCGCGTCCTGAAATACAAAGGAGAAACCATACGTGTCTTCTGCTGATGATAATGTTAAGTCCTGAACTCATAAAAACTATGCGGAAAAGTAGTGGCAGTTTTACATAGCATTCATAAGTGCATTGACTATAATATAAAGTAGGTGTGCCATTTTAGAATGTTCTAAAAGGATACTGTGTAGTTTTAGTAACAGATCAAATTCATAACATTGTTTGAGAAAAACAACATTACATAATCAGATCAACGGAATATGAATGCACTGCGAGTTACAGTAATTCCGGGTACCTCGTTTAAATTAAAGGTGAAACATGCGATAAATTATTTATTTCCACGCCCAGTAAACACGCTCCCCAGTATAATGTGAAACCTACGAGCCAAACCGCATGTGAAAGTAGAACAGAGATTCGAAATACATTGTTTTTTAAGCACTCTGTTAATCAAGTGGTGACGCAAACGAACAACTCTCGGCTAACTCGTAAGTAATATGTTTCAATATCGACTGCAAATTGACGAATTCACTATGAATATTTTTTATTCAACATGTTTTTATCGCGTTCGTTTTATTTTCCATGATATGTGAAACAGGATCTGGACTATGAAATTCATGTCTGTCTATTCGGATAGAACATTCGGTTGAATTTTATACTTTTACGAGTACGTATCACAAAATGTAAGTACCTACTTTATTTAATACGAGTATGCTTTTATTTTTGTCTATTTAGTCTTCTCAAGAATATGAAACTGCAAATTATTGCTACGTTTATTATCAAACTCAATATACTTGCGATATACACTGAAGCTCTCAAGTCAAAACTTAAGGTTTGCCAGAGGGCGATGGAGCGCAGCATACTTGGTGTTCGTAGAACTGATCGAATCAGAAACACGGAACTGCGCTTCAGAACTGGAATTGTCGATGTAGGTGTCAAGACCGCTAAGCTTAAGTGGGACTGGGCCGGGCATGTTTGCCGTATGCACCCAGCAAGGTGGGCCAAAATGGTTTCAGACTGGGACCCACGGGAAACCGTCGATGGTGCTGGCCGGGGCATTGGCAGACCGAGAAGGAGATGGCGGAACGACCTGGACGCGTTTTATCCGAATTGGCGGGAGAAATGTGACGACCAGGCCGAATGGAGGAAAAGAGTGGCCTTTGCCCAGCAGTGGGACACTAAACCAGGCTGATAAAAAAAAATACACGCAAATGCTAACTCAACAAAATTCATCAATGATAAAGCCAATAATTCCCTCCAGTCGACTTGGGTCAGTTCCTCATTTGTATCTTTCCTAACTTGACTATTTTCTAGCTAGTCTTTTTCCTAAGTTGTCCACTTTCTGATTGATCTTTAAAATTTTATTTGATTACATATGTCTATTATCCTCCGTGATGATCGATCCCAATGCAATGGGCACGTCCATTAGCGAGAACTCAATTATAAATTATAATTCATGGATCACTAAAAGTATTAGTACGAGTATTAAGTATGTACATTGAATATTTGAAACTGCAGAACGTTGCAATTGTTTGTTCTGAAAGCCATTCATTATATGCCTTATATGTATTTTATTTTAGTTAATACTTACGTCAACCTCAATCCCCGGCAATGGAAATACTCTAGTATGCGGCAGCTCCTTAGGAATGTAGCGGTAGAACTCTTCCCGGCCGCGGTACCACTTGACGCTGTACAGAGCCTCTTCGTCTTCCAGCTGCCAGCTGCATTCCAGGGTCACAGTTTCCCCCACCAGCACTGCGGTTGGCACGTTTATCTCAAGGTTGTGGAGACCACGGACACCTGTGGACAATGATATAATTGATGTGAGTAAAACTCGTCTGGTTTAAATTCAATATTTCAGTCTTAACCCTTGCCCCGGAACATTCCTGAGTGCGTAACCAAGTTGCCGTATAGTTTAGTTATCTCTCCCTGTCACTCTTTCAAATTAGTGCAAGAACGTCAAAAATTGTTTTTTTCGTGACTGATGTTAGCGATTGCCATCTTGGCTACGCACCCTGGTGCAAAAACTGTCCACCGCAGTGAAATTTAAAAATAAATACATGGTGTGAAGTGAATTAACAAAAATTTATATTCCAACAAAATTACCGTTTCTTGTCATTATTTTTGCTAGGTTTATTTTTATTTCGTAACAAACATGAAATCGATATAATATTTAAGTGAACCTATCCACACCCTTTCGAGAACATTGTAAAGATTTACGGATAAATAAATTAAAATGTTTAATATTACCGACTTCAACGTAAACAATAAGTAGCTTATAATTTCCGGAAATTAGTTTGCAACAACAAATCACAAATTGACTACGTATTAACGAGCAAATGCTCAATCATTTCATAATTTTAAATGTAAATGTAATAGTTGTACCGGTATAATTCACGGTACTGTTTAAAATCAGTGATATTTATGTTCCAGTTGGCTGAGCGTTTATTCGCAATATTGTAAGTTATAAGCAGTTGTTAAAATATCTAAACAGTTATTTTAGATATTAAAAACTTAAGACTTAAATAAGTTGAAATTTAAAGAGTATGTCATAATATAAATTACTTGGCTAAAGACTGCATTTCAGTTTTGAAGCGCCCACTTCTCTATATTTACAACCTCTCAATTAAAACCGTGACCTATCCAGCATGTTGGAAAACATCCAGAGTCACTGCGGTGCCTAAAAGTGATTCGGGAGCCGATGTCACGGGGTATAGACCTATTGCGGTTCTTTCAGTTTTCGGCAAGTTATTCGAGTCAATTATCGATCAACAAGTTAGTGAGCAAATTGCCGTTTAACTCGACGATAGCCAACATGGTTTTCGAAAGGGCCGCTCTACTATTACGAACCTTGCCGACTTTGTGGACTACGTTGCAACAGCGATGGACGGTCGACGCCAGGTAGACGCGGCTTACTTCGATTTTAAAAAAGCGTTTGACGTTGTTGACAACGACATCTTACTTAAAAAATTTGCCCAAATAGGATTTTCACCCAATCTTGTTCGTTTCTTTGCAAGCTACTTACGTAACCGAAGTCAATTTGTTCGCCTTGCAGGCTATGAATCACCACCTTATTTTACTAGATCAGGAGTAAGCCAAGGAAGTACCTTAGGTCCTACGCAGTTCCTGATAATGATTAATGACTTGCCGAGGGCTGTTAGCGCCGCAAAATGCCTTATGTTTGCAGATGATTTGAAACTGTGTCTAGACATTAAATGTGACACCGACTGCGAGCGTTTGCAATCTGACATTGATGCTGTAGTCAAATGGAGCAAAGACAATAGGCTTCAATTTAATACATCAAAATGTAAGGTGATAACTTTTACCAGAGCAAAACATCCTATTTTTGCAACTTACCATGTCAGCAATACGGATCTGGACAGGGTGTGTAACATACGAGATCTGGGTCTAACCTTAGATACACAACTTCATTTTAAGGAGCATATATTATGACTGTAACATGTAAAAGAGCTTGTAAAATGCTGGGATTCGTAATGAGGATATCATCGCAATTTGCTAGTATCCGAATAGCAATGGCACTTTACTTCGCTTATGTTCGGAGCCGATTGGAGTATGCGGCCATCGTCTGGGATCCGCGCGAGGTCAAATACACGCTCATGTTCGAGAAAGTCCAACGGAAATTTGCCAGATAAATAAATAAATAAATCAAGACATCTTACACAAATCGACCTAGTCCCACGGTAAGCTCAATTAAGGCTTGTGATGTGGTTACCAGGCGACGATATATATAATAGATAGATACATATAGATACTTAAATACATAGACAACCATGACCAAGGAACAAATATTTGTGATAAATAAATACACAAATAATGCCCTCGCCGGGATTCGAACCCGGAACCTACAGCTTTGTAGGCAGGGTCACTACCAACTAGGCTACGGAGGCTGACAAATATATTACATTACGGAGGCTGATATATTTACAAACGGCTGTATGGATATTATCCATATCTCTTCCCCTCTCGATTTGTCTTGGGAATGGTAGGACTTAACACCCTAGAGCTCAGACGAAAACTACTTCTTATTGTCCACTATCATTCCCTGGTCCACGGGAGGGTAGACAATCCCAATGTCCTGGCACGAGTTGGGTTGGCGGTTCCCACGCCAAGCTTTGGCATGGCCGGCGCCAGCACGGGTGGCGCGCGTCCGGCGCGGCGGGGACGGCGCCTGCTGGCGAGGCCTGACACGCGTACTGCGCGAGCTGCAAATGCACCCACTGCCCGAGCCATTTCTGTCATTAATGACTTCCAGATCCAGGTCCCGGATGCTGACATATTCACAGATAGGCTTGGTAAATATATCAAAGTTGCGACGATGACCCTAGACTGTGGCCAGCTTAATTAGTTTTAAATTTGTTAATTTTATTGTTACTTTTTTACATATTTTATTGAATAGTTTTTTTTGTAATTTTTTTGGTTTGTTATTTTAGTTTTAATTAATGCAAACTTGTTACTATATAGTTATACATATTACTTTACCGTGTAAGCGCATTGGATGTAACTGTAAGCTCATTTATATGAGTGAATAAATAAATTGAAATTGAAATATTGAAAAACATTGAAACATTCTATTTCGTACTCAAATCCAATACTTAGTGAATCATCAAGCATGAATGGTATGATAATTATGACCTAATCATAATCACCAAATTCAAAATTTTGAAAAACCTATAGCAACAGATTTTTCCAATATACCATCTCGGTTTGTTTTGAAATCGGTTAAAAAAATATCGAAATCGGTTGGCGTGATTTTGAGTTATTCGTCCATTTCTCGTGCACATGCTTAATGCAAATGTATGACTTATAAGGGTTTTTTCATAGATACCATTGTCAGAACTAGACCAAATTAAAATGGAACCAGTCGGTGAATATCAAAAACAAAAGAATCATCAAAATCGGTTCACGGAGTCGGAAGTTCTGAGGTAACAAACATAAAAAATTGTGATAAATAAATACACAAATATTGCCCTTGTCGAGTGTCGAACCCGGAATTGCCAGCGTCATAGGTAGAATCACTACCAACTAGGCTACGCACGCTGAAGAAATAGTAAATATAATTTTTTACCCAAACGAACTACTTATAATCAGGAAAACACGTTTTCACCTAAAACGGTTTTACGGGAACTTTTGTAAAATTATTTATATTTAATAAATATCTTGGGACATCTTACACAAATCAACCTAGTCCCACGGTAATCTCAATTAAGGCTTGTGATGTGGGTACCAGGCGACGATATACATAATAGATAGATACATATAGATACTTAAATACGGCGACAGTCATGACTAAGGAACAAATATTTGTGATTAATAAATACACAAATAATGCCCTCGCCGGGATTCGAACCCGGAACCTCCAGCTTCGTATGCAGAGTCACTACCAACTAGGCTACGGAGGCTGACAAATTATCAAAATGCTCCCAAAACAAAGCAAACTTCAGGAAAAATTTAAAAATTCTTGTTTATCTTGCTTCCATGTAATAATAACTTCCAAAGAGTTCACACTTGACTGGCTCGCGATCGACCCAGCTGTTTGAATTTGGTATATGCAGATAAGAGTCTGAATAAGCACAGTTTTTGTGCCAGAAAAATAAACCGTTCCCGAGGGGAGACCGCGGCACGAGGCGGACTCTTAACTTAAGTAAACGTGCGAAAATAAGGCGTAACTTGTTTTTTCCGCGTGCCACAACTCAGTTTACTCATTTAAATAGTTTATAACTAGTTTGCTTATGTTACGTAACTCTTTTCAGGACGAATAAAATATACCAATTTAAAACAATTTCGCTACTTAATATAATCAAAAAGGTTTTGCATTAAGCAAAGTAACATTTTGAATTGTGTGTTTATTGTAGTATTGAGTATATTGTAAGTAAGTTACATGCAGACATGCACCAACATCTGGTGTGCCACATCGGACATTGGCAAACTTTTTTCTTTCGTTTATGACATAATTTAGAACCCCAAGTTAAGTAGCCAAGATAGATAGTTCCACGAGAGTTGAGGTCACGCACACATCAATATGTCATGTAAACACACGGGGAATTTGAAATTAGTGTTCTTTTTTCGTACTGACAGCAAACCCAATTGCAACTGTAAGATTTACCAGAAAGTATGTTCAAGGGATTTGCTTCAATATTTTGACGCAAGTCATTCATTCATTCACTACATTTCTTGCAATTATAGTACTTCATTTGGATGTGTGTGTAATCATTCACCTCAACTCTGGTGAAATTACCTATACCAATCCAGCCCCTCGACACTTCAAATAAAATATGAAAGCATTTGGTACCAACATTGAGACATAAATATAATCTTATAGAATTAAAATGCCTACTGTTGCATTTTATTAGCACATAATCATACTGGCCTTCAAACTTAGACGTATTATACTTTTATTTACCACCTAAATAGGTAAAACGTCAGTGTCAGAAACGTACTGTCTAATTGTTTATTATGAAAGCTGATCCCGGGTTCATGTTTTATTGTGTTTTATACAAAATATTTAAATGTTTCGTCTAAATGGGGGGCACAACAATAAGGAAATGTGAAGTGTGTTGTGTTCGGCGTGAATTAAAACGAACTTCTGGCGTATTTTTGACAAGATTTCCTCTTGATCCAGACATGTCAGTATCAAATTATTTTATCTTAGTAGCAAATTCTTTTTTCATTTCATTATTGAATATATAATTAGTAACTGCAAACGATAACAGTTACTAATTAAATAAGAAATAACTTCAATGGCAAATAAAATCTACCTAAATAAGGCAAGCTAATGCACAAATAGAGTGCAACATAATTTATCGATAATCGCTTTATTTCAGATGGAGATCTTTGGAGAAATTGTATTCGTTCAACGATTCCTTGGCTTTGGACCATGTTTTTGAACTGCTGTATGCCGGAGTTTTAGCTCGGAAACTTAACTCCTCGCCCCTCCATAGTATAATATTTACGATTGGGCCCATATCCTACTAAGAAAATGAAATAAAAATACCTGTGCAATAAAATATACAGGGTGGTCCAAACCTTGACGTCAAAAAATTTTTTTTAGATTCCTCACGTCATTAGCTATCAGAATATACCCCATGTATGTTAGCCGATTTTTTGTAGTTTTCGAGTTATGAATTTTTGAAATTTTTTTTTTGAGAAATTCTGGAATGAAGAAATTTATTAATAAAAAAAATACTGTTGAGTTTTTTAACTAGTTTCTTTTTGTAAAAGTATAACTACAAATAAAGCATTTACTGACAAAAAAATTAGCGTCCTCACTTTGATACAAGTAGGATAATAACATACCAAATTCAAAATTTTACGCTAAAAACGCATCAAAATTAGCAATAATGTACGTAAATAAAACAATAAAACATATCCCAAGAAATTTTCGTATTCTAAAGACCGCCCTAGACCTTGAGCCTTCATAAAAGCAAAAAAAAAGTGATACTTAATGATGAGGATTTTTCAGAGTAGTCGGTCAAATAAAAATAAAAAAACTTAAAATTTTAAAGTAGTAAAAATGACTTGAACAACTACACAAATTGAGTTTTCGTGGTATTTTCTGTCTTCGTTTATTGATAAGAACAACAAAACAGACGAAATTTTACTTTATTTTAAATTAAAAATTTAGAAGTTTTTGTTTAAGTTTATTTGACCGACTACTCTGAAAAATCCTCATCATTAAGTATCACTTTTTTTTTGCTTTTACGAAGGCTCAAGGTCTAGGGCAATCTTTAGATTACCAAAAATCCTTGGGATATGTTTTATTTTTTTATTTACGTACATTAATGCTATTTTGATGCATTTTTAACGTAAAATTTTGAATTTGGTATTTTTTATCCTACTTGTATCAAAGTGAGGACGCTAATTTTTTTGTCAGTAAATGCTTTATTTGTAGTTATACTCTTAGATAAAGAAAATATTTAAAAAAACCAATAGTTTTTTTTTATCAATAAATTTCTTCAATCCAGAATTTCTCAAAATTTTTTTTTCAAAAATTCATAACTCGAAAACTACAAAAAATCGGCTAACATACATGGGTATATTCTGATAGCTCATGACGTGAGGAATCTAAAAAAAATTTTTTGACGTCAAGGTTTGGACCACCCTGTATATTTGTGTTATAGCATTATTTTATTTTACCCTTTCATTATTCTTTTGTAATATAAATTCACTATTACGGTAGGTGCAGAAAAAAATATTGCACTTTTATCGATATCGACAAACAGCAAGTGTAGTGAGTGTCGAGCTCTAGTGTTGCTTTTTTTTTTTTTTTTTTTGTTGGTAGTATTGACATAATTATATTGGCACATAGTACCTTCATAACTCGGTTTTGGGCTTGTTCGGGAGTGCCATCTCTTAAAACGTAGTGATTTTATTCTCTTTGTACCAATCGCTAACGCTCGCAAAATTATACCTATAGGTACTCGTAATTGCGTTTCGTTTTCGACTAAGCATAAACGATTGCATCTTGGCTGCGCACTCTGAGAAGTAAAAATAAGGAAAGAAGAGAAATCTTAGAATACCTTCAGGGTAGAATTATGGACGTTTCATGGAAAAGATCTCAAACAACTCCACAGAGCAACTTCATTTTCCTCGAGTCGCTTAATCCATATCAAATAACGTTTCACTTACATTGTAAATAACTTGTGTAATTTATTCTGGATTTCGTGCGAAGGATTTTGAAGAGTTCTGAGAAGAATTTTATTTAAAGAAAAATAACAATTTGGAAACGTAATGGTATGTTAACACAAAACACTTTTTTTCCGGGAAGTGATCGGATTTCTGACATCAGTGGATATTTATTTACATCATAATTAAAACACCTATAAAAAGAATGAAAATAATTTAATTGCTTCAACTCTATTTTAGGAACAATAAATAAAATAAGTAAAAAAAGTTTTAAGTTAAACGGTTTTTATTGGACCAAAAACTAGAAAATAAAAATTAGTTGTAACTAACCGTAAATGCTACTTTCTGTAGATTAGTCACGTGAAACTATTATCACTGTAGTTTTCCCAAGTTGGATGCTGAAAGCCACGTTTAGCCTCTATGTCAGTGGATTAAGCGTTACCTAATCGGAAACTTTTACCAAACTGAAATAAAAACGTGGGGCGTACGCAATTGTGATTAAGTCACTATAGTTATTTAAGAACAAACATAGAAATCAAGACAGCAATAGTGTAATAAGTTTTGTTCTCGCTTTGATAAAAGTTATTTACCTCTGTAGAAGTGTTGGAACAGATGGATGATAAATTGCAAAATTAAAGCTACGATTACATAATTATTTTGAACTTGTATGTTTCTTTATAATAACGCCCCACGTTTTTATTTTAGTTTGGTAAAAGTTTCCGATTAGGTAACGCTTAATCCACTGACATAGAGGCTAAACGTGGCTTTCAGCATCCAACTTGGGAAGACTACAGTGATAATAGTTTCACGTGACTAATCTACAGAAAGTAGCATTTACGGTTAGTTACAACTAATTTTTATTTTCTAGTTTTTGGTCCAATAAAAACCGTTTAACTTAAAACTTTTTTTACTTATTTTATTTTTAAGTTTTTAGTGCAACTGTAAAGTTAATTTCCGATAGTATATCTACTTATTCTAGATCAAAGATGTTGTTTGTAATATGCAATACAATTATAACTAGCAAGTTTAACTCTGGCGCTTTAATCACGACACATACGTAAACGTAATGGACATTATTTTATGTGCAACGAGAGGGGAATCCCTGCTGAATAGATATTTTTAGACATCCGACACTAAAAAAATGTCTCGCCCTACGCGAACCACTCACGCTGTCACTCTATCAGCTGGAGGGCCGCAGGCCCGACGGCTCGCCCTACGCGAAACACTCACGCTGTCACTCTATCAGCTGGAGGGCCGCAGGCCCGACGGACCGCCCTACGCGACCCACTCAAGTTGTCACTCTATCAGCTGGAGGGCCGCAGGCCCGACGGCTCGCACTACGCGAACCACTCACGCTGTCACTCTATCAGCTGGAGGGCCGCAGGCCCGACGGCTCGCCCTATGCGAACCACTCAAGTTGTCACTCTATCAGCTGGAGGGCCGCAGGCCCGACGGCTCGCCCTACGCGAACCACTCACGCTGTCACTCTATCAGCTGGAGGGCCGCAGGCCCGACGGCTCGCCCTACGCGAACCATTCACGCTGTCACTCTATCAGCTGGAGGGCCGCAGGCCCGACGGCTCGCCCTACGCGAACCATTCAAGTTGTCACTCTATCAGCTGGAGGGCCGCAGGCCCGACGGCTCGCCCTACGCGAACCACTCACGCTGTCACTCTATCAGCTGGAGGGCCGCAGGCCCGACGGCTCGCCCTACGCGAACCACTCAAGTTGTCACTCTATCAGCTGGAGGGCCGCAGGCCCGACGGCTCACCCTACGTGAACCACTCACGCTGTCACTCTATCAGCTGGAGGGCCGCAGGCCCGACGGCTCGCCCTACGCGAACCACTCAAGTTGTCACTCTATCAGCTGGAGGGCCGCAGGCCCGACGGCCCACCCTACGCGATCCACTCAAGTTGTCACCCTATCAGCTGGAGGGCCGCAGGCCCGACGGCTCGCTCTATGAGAACCATTCACGCTGTCATTCTATCAGCTGGAGGGCCGCAGGCCCGACGGCTCGCCCTACGCGAACCACTTAAGTTGTCACTATCAGCTGGAGGGCCACAGGCCCGACGGCTCGCCCTACGCGAACCACTCACGCTGTCACTCTATCAGCTGGAGGGCCGCAGGCCCGACGTCTCGCCCTGCGCGAACCATTCACGCTGTCACTCTATCAGCTGGAGGGCCGCAGGCCCGACGGCTCGCCCTACGCGAACCACTCAAGTTGTCACTCTATCAGCTGGAGGGCCGCAGGCCCGACGGCTCGCCCTACGCGGACCACTCAAGTTGTCACTCTATCAGCTGGAGGGCCGCAGGCCCGACGGCTCGCCCTACGTGAACCACTCACGCTGTCACTCTATCAGCTGGAGGGCCGCAGGCCCGACGGCTCGCCCTACGCGAACCACTCAAGTTGTCACTATCAGCTGGAGGGCCGCAGGCCCGACGGCTCGCCCTAAGCGAACCACTCACGCTGTCACTCTATCAGCTGGAGGGCCGCAGGCCCGACGGCTCGCCCTACGCGGACCACTCAAGTTGTCACTCTATCAGCTGGAGGGCCGCAGGCCCGACGGCTCGCCCTACGCGAACCACTCACGCTGTCACTCTATCAGCTGGAGGGCCGCAGGCCCGACGGCTCGCCCTACGCGAACCACTCAAGTTGTCACTATCAGCTGGAGGGCCGCAGGCCCGACGGCTCGCCCTAAGCGAACCACTCAAGTTGTCACTCTATCAGCTGGGGGGCAGCAGGCCCGACGGCTCGCCCTACGCGAACCACTCACGCTGTCACTCTATCAGCTGGAGGGCCGCAGGCCCGACGGCTCGCCCTACGCGAACCACTCAAGTTGTCACTCTATCAGCTGGAGGGCCGCAGGCCCGACGGCTCGCCCTACGCGGACCACTCAAGTTGTCACTCTATCAGCTGGAGGGCCGCAGGCCCGACGGCTCGCCCTACGCGAACCACTCAAGTTGTCACTATCAGCTGGAGGGCCGCAGGCCCGACGGCTCGCCCTAAGCGAACCACTCAAGTTGTCACTCTATCAGCTGGGGGGCAGCAGGCCCGACGGCTCGCCCTACGCGAACCACTCACGCTGTCACTCTATCAGCTGGAGGGCCGCAGGCCCGACGGCTCGCCCTACGCGAACCACTCAAGTTGTCACTCTATCAGCTGGAGGGCCGCAGGCCCGACGGCTCGCCCTACGCGAACCACTCACGCTGTCACTCTATCAGCTGGAGGGCCGCAAGCCCGACGGCTCGCCCTACGCGAACCACTCAAGTTGTCACTCTATCAGCTGGAGGGCCGCAGGCCCGACGGCCCGCCCTACGTGAACCACTCAAGCTGTCACTCTATCAGCTGGAGGGCTGCAGGCCCGACGGCCCACCCTACGCGACCCACTCAAGTTGTCACTCTATCAGCTGGAGGGCCGCAGGCCCGACGGCTCGCCCTACGAGAACCATTCACGCTGTCATTCTATCAGCTGGAGGGCCGCAGGCCCGACGGCTCGCCATACGCGAACCACTCAAGTTGTCACTCTATCAGCTGGAGGGCCGCAGGCCCGACGGCTCGCCCTACGCGAACCACTCACGCTGTCACTCTATCAGCTGGAGGGCCGCAGGCCCGACGGCTCGCCCTACGCGAACCACTCTAGTTGTCACTCTATCAGCTGGAGGGCCGCAGGCCCGACGGCTCGCCCTACGCGAACCACTCACGCTGTCACTCTATCAGCTGGAGGGCCGCAAGCCCGACGGCTCGCCCTACGCGAACCACTCAAGTTGTCACTATCAGCTGGAGGGCCGCAGGCCCGACGGCCCGCCCTACGTGAACCACTCAAGCTGTCACTCTATCAGCTGGAGGGCTGCAGGCCCGACGGCCCGCCCTACGTGAACCACTCAAGCTGTCACTCTATCAGATGGAGGGCCACAGGCCCGACGGCTCGCCCTACGCAAACCACTCACGCTGTCACTCTGTCAGCTGGAGGGCCGCAGGACCGACGGCCCTCCTTACGCGAACCACTCATGCTGTCACTCTATCAGCCGGAGGGCCGCAAGCCCGACGGCTCGCCTTACGCGATCCACTAACGCTGTCAGTCTATCAGCCGGAGGTCCGCAGGCCCTACGGCTCGCCCTACGCGATCCACTCACACTGTCACTCTGTAAAAAAGGCACGATGGTTGTCGAGTTGCGGAAAAAGCCCAGGATAACTAACTAACTAACTAACACACTGTCACTCTAGCAGCAAGTGGGCGGGGCTCGTTGCGCGTGGAACCGATGGCTGTTGGTGCGTTAAGGTTCTCGAGTTGTGGTCACATACCAGAAGGCGCAGCGTGGGTAGGCCCCCCAGCCCCCCCGGCCCCCTTGTGGGCAAGGTGGACTCATGGCCTGGTGAAGGTCGCTGGATGCAGGTGGCACAGGGCCGGTCCTTGTGGCAATCTTTGGGGGAGGCCTATATTCACCAGTGAACGTCTTTCAGCTGATATGATGATAATGATAATGAAATCCGTATGTTTTTACTAAATATCTGAAGCAGTACTTCAAAATCTACATATCGCTAAACCTAGCGGTTGTGGCAGGCAGTAACACTGGAGTATCAGATTTGAGGAGTTGGACATTAGTATTAAATTCGCATGTTTCTAGTTAATATCTAAAGAACTTCTTTAAAATCAAGATATCGATAAAATATAAACCGGAAAGCGGTTATTGTGGGCAGTACTGCAGCATCAGGAGTGAGGAGTTGGAAGTCAAGATCAGGCTGTTAGTATTTGATTATGCCAAACATGCTATACTTTCATTTTCACGTGTCTAACACTCTCGGTGAAGGTAAGCAGTACGTCTGCAGCATCAGGCTTTGAGGATACAAGGATAAAAATATTATAATATTGCATTGTCATGGGGACTTGATAAGAGATCCAAATTTTATTGATTTTGGTGCAGTAGAAGTGGTCGAAAAATTGATCACAAGATTTGAAGCATCGACGACAGTTGATACGCGGTGAAGTTAATAAAAACCGTTTAAAAACGTACTTACCCGTTTTTAGAGTTCCATAGCCAGAGTGCCAAAAAGAGAACACCAGACCTATAGTTTTATCTAGAGTACGTTTATCTGTCTGTCCGTAAGTCGCAGGCATTTTAGTCGATAAGGTGCAAATGCAAATCAATTAAATTCGTAACATAGCTGTGTTGTACTTCGTTAAATTTTTACTGTGTTTTTGTCAGCCTCCTTAGTTATGAACGGACATTTTCTTTGAAAATGATACGAAGGTATATTTTATACAAAAAAAAAAACAATTTTTAACCACTGGATCTATACGAGTACCTATATAATAATTATATTAAAAATAGGCCAAGAGGACGCCTGACTAAATCGCAGACAGTTGCAGAAAATACAAAAGCTGACTTAAAATACCGAATTGAATAAGACTACATTTTTAATGACTTTCATAAACACAAAATCGAAGTAAGGAAAAATTAACTGGATATTGGACTGACATCAATAAACAAATAGGAGTAGGAAAACTTTTCCATGTATGTAGGTAAGTACTTAACTAAAATTTTAAACTTTCACGATTATCACGTATATTTTAAAGGCAAACGGGTCTTATTCGCATAAACTTACGTTTAATTATATCCAAGTGCGGGTAGTTCGAACAACCCGCGCAGCTCAAACGTGTTGATACATTTTCTCGCCAGTTTGCCTGTGACCACGGGTGTAACGTCATGCCCGAAACGTCAGGATACAATTAAACGTAAGTTTACGCGATTAAGACCCGTTTGTCTTTGAAATATATGAATTTTTAAACTTAGAATATTTTTAATAAGCCCGTTTATAGTTAACTTGAAGCCTGATGGTGCGAATTTGACTCCTTATTAAATGTTAACAACTGCGGTGGCTGGGTAATTGAATTCGTCTGTTAAATATTAAATCGGTGGAACTAGGTCGGCCCGGCGCCATTTTTAGGTTTCTGCTCGGCAACCCTTGTAATGTAGTCTGAAATCTGAATCGATGACGATGAAGATCTGCTTTGTTTAGACTACTTTTGAACCGTTAATTAAACTTCGACAATTTATTCGTAAGGACAACTTTAGGCAAGTAATTAAATTAAATCATAAATATCAAATATATATTATCACATCCACCATCATCAGCCTGTGATAGTCCACTGCTGGACGCAGGCCTCTTCTATTAACTTCTATAAATGCATTAGGAGGAAATTACCCATAATCCCCACGTTGGGCAAGCGGATTAGTGATCGCATTCGTAATGTGTCCACAATGATGACATTGATGACGCTGCTGCCCATCATCAATCTTTCAATAAATACGAGTAATGGTCAGTGACACTTCAATCGCTCAGTCGACTCTTACGACACCCGCAGGAGGAGTTGGGGTGGTGGCAACTGTATTCTTATTGCCGTCACCACACGGCTGCGGCTGTATTATCACATACTAAAAAAAAACTTGGTCTACCAATGTTCAAGATGGGATTCGAACTTATGTAGGGGTTTATTTCTCAGCTTCTCGTCAGCCTCCGTACAGGTGTAGTGAGAAATTACTTGCCTTCGGAAACGTTCGTAAACACATGCTGTTTCAGGCAGTGTCACCGAGTCTGACTGAAGTAGCATGACAGCTATTACTGTCAGTCTCAGTGAGATAGACTGAAACAGCATGACGTTGACGAACGTTTCCGAAGGCAAGTCATTTCTTACTACATCGTAGCCTAGTTGGTAGTGACCCGGCCTACAAAGCTGGAGGTTCCGGGTTCGAATCCCGGCGAGGGCATTATTTGTGTATTTATTTATCACAAATATTTGTTCCTTGTTCATGGCTGTCTATGTATTAAAGTATCTATATGTATCTATCTATTATATATATCGTCGCCTAGTACCCACATCACAAGCCTTAATTGAGCTTACCGTGGGACTAGGTCGATTTGTGTAAAGATGTCCAAAAATATATTTATTTATTTGTTTCTGAGACATTGATTTTATGGGAAACAAAGTTTCTAGCAAATTATTCATATAGTAGACAATAAGTAGGTATGACATAAGATGTTATGACGTTATGAGAAACAATATTATAGTTGTTAGGTAAATAGGAAGGCAAATACAATTATGGCAAATGGGTATCTCCCACTAAACTGTATGTACGAATATTTCAAATAATATTAGAATATTTGATTAAAGTGTATGGTACATTTATATCATATTATTTAATACAGATGGTGCCTTTTTTACGCGCTAGTGCGAGAAGTGGCTCATGTTACGTCAGGCCCAACACTTTTGAGGGCCATCTGTACTAAAAAACGTCGTACGAGACACGTGCAAAAAGGAATTTCATGTTTTTCGCACTTGTATCGTAATGTGCTATTATTTTTACATTCAAACCTTTATGTCCTATCCGTATACGTATACGTATACGTATGATATGAATGGACGTCTTTTGATCATATAGGTATGTATTAAATGCGTTCTGGCCAGATCATCTTCGAAAGTTCATAAGCATTGATATATTAGATGTTTTTACATTGATATATTAGATAATATCTTCGATTACGAGTACACCGCATGACCACTATCTCCATTGCTAAAATAGTATTTGAAACGATAAGAGATCTCCAAGCTGTATTGAAACCACAGAGGGCGTCGTATACTATTCGAATTCAAAGTTATCAACTATTTCAATCTGTTATCGTCATTAATTAATTAGTTTTGAACATTCTTTAGCTTGGTTTAATTTAGTAAGTTAGTTGCTAGAATAGGATACCCTATTAGTGGTGAGGCCTAAATTATACCTAATAGGCATGTTATAGAGCTCCGACTTAGACTCTACTAACCTGACTCCTCAGCCATGAAGGATTCACTAGTGGTGTCCAGTTGTATCACATGCATATGTAATTTATGTATCTTTCCCTTGACGGAAATACATAAATCAATATTTAATGTACCTAGATAATTATAACTTACAACACACTAAACTTATTCTTCATAATTCCTAAAAAGTAAAAGCAGGTAGACATTCAGCTCGCATTTACTTATTTAGATTATTTTTTATTTACTTATTTAGATTGTGTTTTGTGTATGCAACTAGCCATTAACGACTTTTGGTTTTACTATAGTCCACTCCACACCCTGAGCTACTAAAATTTTGGGTACGACTTAGGGCCCGTCTCTAAATTTTCACTATATTTCAATCTGAACTCAGGCTCTGCCTGGACTAAATCGTTTGTTTAAATTTTGGTTCCAGAGATCTACCGGTATCTATACTATACCGGCAAAAAAAATCAATGAAATTATCTTTATGAACTATTTGTCATCATACACTCGCGGTCAATGAATTTCGCGATTTTTTCATAGAAAATACTGGAAACATGCTGATTACAAATATTTATAATACAAGTGAAACCGTATCAAAATAACAACTCATGATTTAAAAACTCGTATTACCATATATTTTAGGTGGTTTTCTTAAACGGTCTACATTTTTGCCTCTACAAACCTACCTAACGACAATTTTAATGTTTTTTTAGATTTATTTATAAATTTAGGAAAATTCCAATGCGATTTAAAAATAGATTTTACCTACACTATAAATATTTTGAAAAAATATTTGAAATCTCCATGTTTGCATTATTTTCTATGAAAAAAAACCACCGGGCCCGTATTCATTGACCGAGTGTGTAGATGATATTAATGCTTTGATGCGACCAATTGTACATAACAATAACAAACAATTATTTGAAAATACACAAACGTTTAAAAATTACTCATCCACAATGAGGTTGAATACATCATGCAGTTCAATTTACTCGCTCACTTGTACAGTTTTCGTGTTCAGGAATTTAATACAATTATGTACATTACTCAAATACGTAGGCAGATATTAATCAATACCCAAACAGCTATCTCGATTTGAAACAGCAGAATAAATAATTGGGATCGTTAATCAGACGTCACTCACTCTGCTGTCCAAAGCGAAAGTACATTAATAATGTTTATATCAACGACAAATAAATATTAAAGACCGGATGGTCTTTTAATAAGAGTTTGGATAAAAGACTTCGTAATAAAGGATATTTTAATAACTATTATTTATTTGTTATTAGTAACTTAGTCGCCTACTTATTCTACATCTTTTTTGGAGCTATAAAATTGTGAAAACGGTTACCGCTGTTCCTCAAACAATCCCAGTCTGTAGCGTCACTAAAGAACAATCTGGAAAAGGTTTTTGTGTGTATTACATAAGTAGATCTACTTACTGACAAATAATGACTTTTCCCTTCATCTCACTGTTCATGTTTAGTTTGGAATTTTATGAATCATGTATAGGATACACGCATCTTGAATTACTTTTAGGTACTTAATTAAAATAAAACAACCTGTCGATCATCTTGCTATTAATACATATGAAAACAAACATGTTAAAATACTATCCCACCGAGTTACTCACGTATTTAAGTCGATGATTGCTCGACATGTTTCTTCCCATTAAGAGGGTCCTCGTCCGGAGCACCCTCGGTCAAAGCCCGCACGCGTCCAAGCACTGTTAAAAACTATGTGATATTTGAAGATGTATTTTTTTGCAGGAACATGTATGACGGTATAAATCACAATTACTTTAGTTACAGGTGAATATCTGAGCGTACAACCACCTAATTTTGATGGCATCATTTTTGTCGAAGTTTCTAAATGTTTCAATGTTGTACTTCGTCATTTGTATAAGGTACCGTGCCTCCTTCAAATTACAAAGTAGCACATTGTAACGAATAGAAACTTCGGCAAAAATAGATATTCACCCAAACATATTATCATCTACAAAATAAAGACAAGACTCGCAACAGTCGCAACTTTGTGCAAGATGTCACTATAGCAATTCTTTATTATCTCTCGTCTCTGAATTATATCAATCAAAATGCTTGAAGCAGAACAAGAGGTGACAAGGCGGAGGCGCGATATTGCGGGTTCCACTCCACTGGAGTTAATTTAATCTTTCTTGGACGAAAAAATGTAAAATGTTTTCTGTTATTGGTACAAATATTTCATTTTAATTTTTCTCGTATATCTAAATTATTATGGAAATGAAAAAAAATCTCATTTATCACATATCTTACTTATACTTAGTACGCCTACTGGCGGTGCTATATTTACCTGTCGTTTAAGGAAAAATATATTACATGTATTAATATTGTATACGTACCTAGGTAGGGTATGTTTGTGATAAATTATTAATATCATGTAATAATAATTTTTTGAGGATCTAATACACATCTTGACAAGTTGATGTTGCCACGTGGTGGTGACAGCACAGTAAGAATACATTTGTCACCACCCCAACTTTTCCCGTGGGTGTCGTACGAGTCGACTAAGGGATTGAAGTGTCGCTAAACATATTATAGAAGAGAGAAGATTATTATTAGAGAGAAGATACATATAGACGATTGATGATGGCAGACACTAACTGTAATCGCCAATCAGTTGGCGTGGCGATTATGTCTATTTACATTTTAAGTCATAATAAGAGAGGTTTACATCCAGTAGTGTATGGACAGGCTGATGATGTCACATGTTAATTCACAAGAGTATATTAAGATTATGTTTAACCGCATTTTTTTGAATTTGATGAATAAAATTTAAGTCAACGCGAATCTTGCCATAAACATTACTTTGAGCTTTGGTTTCAGAACATTATTATTGGAAAATCATTTACATGATCGATAAATTTATCTTTTTTTGGTAGAATCTCAAAAACGTTTATTAAACTTTTGATTAAACTTGCTATACCTACCTTTAGGGTTTTCAGGGGTTGGGGATCGTACTAGCTCGATCTCATCTCTGAAATAGACATTTTTACGAGTGTTCATGTAAAGTTTGGTAAAGCTGGGTATAGGCAGGTTTAGGTAAATACTGAACACGTACTGAATATAAATATCAAGGAACACGAATTTCCATTATGTCGACCTGAACGTTACGTACCTAAATATGTCAGAAATGACATATTTCAAAATTCTTTAACGCGGAACACCCATCTGCCGCTGGTTTCGGAATATGTTAATAGATTATCAGTACAAAGTTCGGTGGTTGAATAGAGCTGGCTCATCCATCAATCCGACGGACACTTCGGCCGGGTATCAATGAGGGCCGGATGGCTTCGGCTCACATTGCCAGTATCTACTCTTTATTGAATACAATTTATATAATGTTGATCAAGTTATCTTTATGAACTATTTATCAACGACCTTTTACATTGAATCTTCGTTTCACACTCATGCTTGCAATGCTTCCCTAAATTAGGTTATATTTTGATACACTGAAAATTAAATTAAATAGTTATTTACAAGGACAGAATTCATCGTTATTAACAAGGTTGCAAGAAGGTACTTCCTTGTTACCTAATGTTGAAAGGGAAACTTTTATAGTATAGGATAAGATTTCGCCTAGTTCTATTCTATTCCCTTATCTGAATAAGCTATTGTAGCTTATATTCCACTGTACAATTAAAATACGTAAAGCTCGTACTCTCGTGGCAAAGAATCTCGTAACTATAGATGTTTGTCAACATATTTTTGTTCCCGTTATCTCATTTTCGTTCCGACGCAAGGATTTCAACTAGCTCCAGGCATGACGTAACTCTTTTGCCTTCTCATTTATCACTGTTTCATTCACGCTTGTCGGATTCCATTGCAGGGCTTTGGCTTTCCCTACACTCCGCCGTTTTGGACTATGTCAGCGTGTTTGTTGGACCAATTCGGAATATAAATATCTTCTGAGCTATTAGACATTTATGTAAGATTTACGGAAAATGTGGCACGGAATCGCTGATCTGATAAGGCCACCGCGATTTATTGTCTGTGACTGAGGCGGGATCGACGTCCAAATAGATTGGAAAATTGTAAACACGCTTTGAATTTTTTAGGGTTTCTGACTGATCCATTTCATTCCGCGCGGCAGGAAGATGCGGTATTTATGTTTTTTTCTAGATATAAACCGGCATTGTGTATACCTCCAGTATACAGTGTGTGTCTTTGATAACGACATTGCTTTTAAGGGGTGAAAGTATAAGTCTTAATGAACTGAAATTAGCATATTTAGTTAAAGTATTCAAAAAAAAATTTTTCATACAAATTAATTCGGCACGCAATGTATCAGTAATAACAATAACTAATAAATTAAACCTAACAATTGACATATGATTTCATTGAAATCTCGCTCTTAGTGACATCCTGACAATTACAATCAATTACCTACCTATTTACTTCCTACATGTCGGTGACACTTTTCGATGAAAGTCCGTCAAAAATCATGACCCTTGTTCATAAGAAAAGGACTTAACAGCCCAGGGTGCCTAGCCAAGTTGCCAAAGGCTATCGCTCAGTAGCGTATTTTAGTTTTCCGTCTTTGTCATTCTTCATTATAAGTGCGACAGAGACGATTAAGCGCTAGATAATTTTGTGTTAACTAAGAAGGCGGAATCCAGATAATCGGTTTGTTTATGTACCGATTGAAAACTTCACATTGATTGAGTTGAAGTGTCAAGATAACATCAAGCTTGTTGATCAACAGACTTTCCTAATTTTAATAAAAATGTTTGAACTAGGTAATGTGATTTCTAAGAAGTGATAATGTATGTGCAGTGATTTTTGATATCAGTTCAGTGAATAATACTGCCGTGCAATTCCTAAACCACAGTAACTGACAAAAGTCGATTTTGAGATAATAGCAAAAAACAGTTTTAAAGTAATATATTTTCCAAGATTTGATAGTTATTGAGATTTTTTTTTGTTCAAAATGAAGTATTAAAATCATACAATATGATAAATTACAAAAATACATGCATCTGCATTTTCTAAAATTAAATATGTGCTTTTTTCGAAATTCTGAGTCTGTACTGCGCTTTTAAAAACAGGGAAAAATATAACAATTACTAATTAAAACACAGTAAAATGACCACTTACTGTACAAATTTTGCGTGCTTTATAGAGATAGGCGGCATTTTACAGGTTAAACTGCAGTAAAAGGGACTAGTGTACTGTAATTTAACTAGTATTTTGATTGAATTTTCGTGCTACGAACTTCATTCAAAGCAGTAAAATATAGTTTTATTTAATAAAGTAATTAAAATACAACAAAACTTTGTAACAGCGTTACATAATTTTATTATTAAGAAATTCAAACACGCTTATCAAGTTTCATGCCAATGTAAAACACAGAAGGAAGTAAAAAACGATTTAAAAGTTACTTGAAAAACGACGTTTATTTAGGGATTTGTCGTCAATAATACAAAAATTAGACAAAAATTAAGGTTTATTACCACATTTTCTTAAGCAATTAAATAACAATCAACTAAGGTACCAGTGTCGGTTGTAATCATAGCAAATGGCACATTATATTTAGCCTTACATTGATTTCAATGAGTAAGCTCACGACTGATTATGGCGTAGCACTTCTACGATTCTTACGTATTCGTGTCAGTCATAATTCAAAAAGTCTTTAGAATACTGTATATTATAATACATAACCCTATAAAAGAATAAATTGTCATTAATTATGACCTATTACTACAATAGTACTCCGCTCCTGGAGTATATTTATGTATGACACGTTATAGGTTGTGTTATGTTTTTTTGGAGAAAACTAGGAAACAAATTTGCTTCGTTAAAGCACCCTGTTAATAAGATAAATAAATGAAACCTCTTTAGTCATAATTCTAGAACCACCGGCCGGTTTGTGGAGGCCTTTAATAAGGCCATGACAGACAGTGTTAAACGATTACACAGGGGATGATTATTTAGAAAATAAATTATAATGTTCTTTTTTGTTCAGTAAATGTTTTTTTTTTATTTCTAGTGAAAGTTAATTATTTTGACGTTAATTCAAGTCCCTTAAATATCCGTGACTAATTTAACAACACCGTATACTTATATATTATGTAACAATTAATCAAAGAAATTACTTAAGAATTTACTTTCATATTTTATGTTTAGCTTTGAATCTAAACTAACATAAGGAAATTTGTTAAATGCATCTGGAATTACCGTATAAGAAACTTAAACCAAAAAGTATGTAGCAATCTTATCGAATCCCAAAACAGGTAAATACAAATTTCTAAATACTCAATTATTGACCGGTATTGGCGGTATTCGTAAAATTCATATGTATAATCTACTTCATACGTTACGGCGAGGTACCGCAATCAAGAAGAAATGTAACAATATTATGACATAACGATGATATTTGTTGGCAAGGCATTGTAGCTGGAGAGCCAGTGAACCCTGAGAGTAACGGTCTTCCTGTAAGGTTAGAAATTTGTATACTAACGGTTTATGGAATTCTAAGAGCAATAGCCATGACCTGGCAGGCGTCAGCCCTGCACGTCATCCGGCCCTTTATTTTTTGAACTGTTAAGTAAATTGGATTTCAAAACTTGTTTCTGTAAGTTTAAAAAAATTATAGGATAAAGTTAATTTATTGTACATCTTTAAAAAAAATTGACAGGCGATTACAATAAGCAGAAGTATATGACAGGTCAATTAGAAAATGCACAGTTGATGAGGTAAAATAAACTTCATCCTGTATACTCGAAATTTTTATATGTCTTCAAATAAACGTCTCGGAGTAAGTATGTGCAATGCCAGGCGGTTTAGAACAGCATAAGACCTTGCCAGGCGAGGAGACAGTTAAGTAAATTGGGTTTCAAAACTTGTTTCTGTAAGTTTGAAAATTTAATAGGATAAAGTTTATTTATTGTACATCTTAAAAATAAATTGACAGGCGATTACAATAAGCAGAAGTATATGACAGATCGAACAGAAAACGCACAGTTGATGAGGTAAAATAAACTTCATCCTGTATACTCGAAATTTTTATATGTCTTCAAATAAACGTCTCGGAGTAAGTATGTACAATGCCAGGCGGTTTTGAACAGCATAAGACCTTGCCAGGCGAGGAGACAGTTGCACCTCTCAATCGCACGCCCTTAGCAACTACTCTACTACTACTAGCGACTAACTAGCGATTACTCGCCTGTATTTTTTTTAAAGATGTAAGTACAATAAATAAACTTTATCTATTAAATTTTCAAACTTACAGAAACAAGTTTTGAAACCCAATTTACTAAACTGTCTCCTCGCCTGGCAAGGTCTTATGCTGTTCTAAACCGCCTGGCATTGCACATACTTACTCCGAGACGTTTATTTGAAGACATATAAAAATTTCGAGTATACAGGATGAAGTTTATTTTACCTCATCAACTGTGCATTTTCTAATTGACCTGTCATATACTTCTGCTTATTGTAATCGCCTGTCAATTTTTTTTTAAGATGTACAATAAATTAACTAAATCCTATAAATTTTTCAAACTTACAGAAACAAGTTTTGAAATCCAATTTACTTAACAGTTCAAAAAATAAAGGGCCTGATGACGTGCAGGGCTGACGCCTGCCAGGTCATGGCTATTGCTCTTAGAATTCCATAAACCGTTAGTATACAAATTTCTAACCTTACAGGAAGACCGTTACTCTCAGGGTTCACTGGCTCTTAGACTATTGCTGCCCCCGTAAGCATAAACGCAGTAACTAGTTTTAAAATGTTAATTAATTCCAGAACATAATTCGGTTGAATAAAGTAAACAATTGATTGACACTTCAAAACTAGTTACTGCGTTTATGCTTACGGGGGCAGATTGCTTAATAAGATGATACCGCCGCCTATGAACCATAACTCGCCTAGCAAAATTAAATGTGTACAAACTAAAGAGATTTTTTTCGTTTTTAATTAGGTAATAATACCTCTATGTGTTTAATTATATAAGTTTTTATTCGTTTATCAACAGACGACACCTTGGTTGTTTTAAATTGTAAATAGGTCAAGAATTATTTTACTACCTTAAACAGGATGTTCTAAAGATATCACTGTAAGCTCTCTTCAAGGAACGTCCGAGATGGAACTAACTCGAATTTGCCACTTAAAATAAATGTCTAAATGCAGTTGAAATAGTCAAATAACATAAAAATACTACCTAAACTGCAGCCCCTTGGGGTGCTACTGTCTTTTAGCTAGTATTATTGCTATTGAAAGTAATACAACATACAGCATAATGTGTACATTAATGAACTTGTTACTGCAGTATAGATGGCAATACGATACTTATTTGAACAGTAGTGTACCACTTTAAATATCGTTATTTTATTCGTACTGCGTCTTAACTAGTAATTATGCTTATTAATCTATGAAACTGGAAACGCAGTGCAACACTTTTAGCATAAAAATTGTATACTGTGTTTTAATTAGTTTCTTTATAAACAAGATACTATCAGTTTACATGCAAAAAATCATAAAAATCTACACCTGTACTGCGTTTTAGTCAGTATCAGCCCAAAAACCGTAGCCGTAGACCATTTTACTGCGCTTTATATTGCATTGTGCAGGAAAAACTAGTCACTTACTGCTTTTGGGGTTTCGAGTTTCCATGTTCCAGTTTTCCAAATTAAAAACCGATCGATTGGGATTATGCGTTTTGATTTGCTGATTATAGATCACCAATAAACCAAAAATCGGAAAATTGGCAGTTACTGTGGTTTAGGAATTGCACGGCAGAATACGTTTCAAAATGTGCTGGCTAAGACAGTAAGACAGAAAAAATTGTTGATATAAATTTGTTGTGCTAGTGTAGTCCAAATCTCGCATGTTTTCAATTGTAGTATTTTCTAGTAATGGATAATTCAGTAAATAAGTTAACGTCGGCAACATTTCGCAGTTACTTTAATGATTTGATCGAATTAAAATGAAAACGAAACTAGCTTTTCCTCTCAGAAACGTCAAATAAATGTTTGCATTACATTGCTGCTCGAGATTTTTATAAAAAATAATTACTCTTAAATAATAAAGGCAATCGTTATATTATTGTACTAAAATGGTTAACAACACTTTAATCTATCGTTACTTAAAAGCAATGTCGCTATCAAAGACACACACTGTATGTAAGTAAATACTAATTAAGTACTAAAACACAAATATTTTTGAGGCTATTATAGCTGTAATTAATTGATTTGGAAACTTTAACCCAGGTTTTTGTGTCGTAGGAACATGAGAACTGCATGTACTATGCGGACTAAAGACAAATTGTTCTCGAATTATTATCGTCAAAGTGTCACTTGGAAAATACAAATACCGAGATAATATTTAAGAATGTAATTGTATAAACCTTTTTCCGGAAACTATGGCTCATGACGTAAAATACTATTTTTTTTAAAGAAGAAAGAAAGAAAAAATACTTATTGCCTCCAAAAGCCGAATAGAAAAAATAACAAAATTAAGTATTGGATGGACTATTCGAAGAATTATTCTAAAAATAAATTGACTTGCGACTAATAAATTGGCAAATGGTCCCGGCGTCAGCAAAATGCTAAAACTGTCATCCTAGGGGAGACACTTGGACTATGTCAGCGTAAACATTATTTCATATGTGGTTGGCGATTTTAATATATAGCTGAATACGTCATATTGTTAAAAGTAATGTCCGCTCAGACTGCAGAACTGCACGCTAAATTGGTAACATCTCCTCTATTGTGCAACAGAACCTGAAAGTGATGGCAAACATGTCTGATGAATCTACAGCATTTCATTTACAAAGAGAAATATACTGAAGGGCCATTCCATATGAAATCATCAAATGAGGTGCGCTGCATGCTTTCCGATTTGTATGGAAAAAATCATGGATGATAATATAGGTATGCTTTACATAAAACCGTAATTGTTTAATTTTTAAACAGCCTAACAGCCAGATAACATAGGTCTGAAGTTTAAAAATAAGCAATTTTTGAGGTCGATGAAAATTGCTTTAACTTTTTTTTTATGTGTGAAACTGAATTTTATTATATGTTAATTTACTATTTAATATGTGTACTTGTACATGTATGTATTACAGTATGTATATTTTTATTATTTATTGTATGACAAACTTCTAAAACGTCATGTTATTTTGCTAATGTTCAGTGATGTTCAGTAGCTTTTATTGGATTGCTCGCTTGGTCTAGACAGGTTTATTTTTTTAATTAACAAGCTCTAATAGTCTTTAAATGAAAGCTTTAACAATATTTTTGAATTTAGTTCTTCTAACTTAAAAAAACAGTAAATTACAAAACCATTTTTGTAGAATTTGCTTTTTATGACGTTAAAAAAAAACCATGTTTGGCAAAGTTTAAAGATCTGAAAAGTACACAGAAGAGAAGAACTTACTTTGCTCTTTGTAAATCATCTTTATTTATATTGTGTTATTGATTTTTGAAAGAGATATGATTTTTTGAAATCTACAAGTAAGCAAGAAGTTTCAAAGTAGTTGTTTAAGTTAATGTTTTTTTTTTTATCACGGACAACATTTATAAACGTAATAAACAACAAAATGATGATTGTTGATTCCCTCGTTTACTATGTACAGTCAACCAAAAAAGTGGTACACCACTTTCTTGATGGTAAGCATGAAAATGCTAGTGGCACATCTTATAATACGTCTGAAATAGGGTACTTATAGGTTTTATTACACATGCCTACTGTCTTTAGATAAGAGTAATGATGTTGATTCAATAATGCGATAACAATAAAAAATACCAGGTCGTATCATAATTTTGTGCCAGTTTCAAACGGCACCTTACGAGCCGGAAGATATTCCTACTCCAAAAATGTTAATGTCGTAAAGGTAGTCAGGTAATAATACTTTACACACACACACGCACATATATAGGTACATTACATATTTGTGACAAGCTTTTTTGCTGACTTTTGCATGATATGAACATGAATTCGTAAATCGTGCATTAACACAAGGGTCATACACACTGACATACTTAATTACGTACATCGCAGCTTAAATAAAGGTTCTTGTTGTTATTAATGACAAATAAAATATAGTTATGAATAATTTAATGTGTTTTATTTAAAATAGTGAAGCCATAGAGCGCCGGAAAATAGTCGTAAAAAGTTCCGAAAAATTGACATTAAAAAAAATCATAATTCTCACAGAAATCGAAAACACAAACCTAATGAAACGGATTCCTATAAAATAGAGATGGTACTATCTTTTGTATAACTTTTTGGATTTTTTTATATTGCCAAACATGATGAAATTTGAAGTCAAAGTTGAGCAATTTCGTAAAATGGCCAACTTTACCATTCTTTTTTTCAGCTAAATGAAAGGTTTGTGATCAAACCCTCAGTTATGTTATGAGAGCAATACTTGTACTATACAGTAAAAAAAAAATAATTCCCTAAGCCCAGTAGACATGCTGCAAAATCCAATAGAAAATGGGCGGAATTTGAAAATATTCACAAAACTTTCAACATTTATGATGGAATAAGTAAAATAGCTTGATGCATATTGATAATAACATTTTAAAGTACGTTTACTAGAGAATCAGAAAATATATATAAAAAATGTATATTAGTTACCGAAACAAATTAACATCGCTTCTAGTGGAACCTCAAAAACAGGTAAATTGAAACTTAAAGCGGGCCCCATCTGGATGAGCAGCAAGTAAAAAAAAAAGTATTGACGGTTTACGTACAACTTACTTAAGACTATCATCCTTGATTTTTTTCAAACTGTTTAAAAATCAGTCAGCGCGGAATTAAATCAGAATCTGATGATATCATATGGAATGGCCCTGAAGTAATTTTTCATATACACGCCGTAAATAGCGGTATTTCGTGCTGTTTTACATTAAACAAGACGGCCATTAGACTGAAAACTATTCCGTGTCTGTTTAAAGAGCAAGCAGAATGAACTTTTGGTGTAATTGAGGTAAAGGCTGGTTTAGGTCGTTTGGCTTAACCGACGAGCAGATTTTTCTTGGCAGCGAAAGTATATGAAATACGTTGGTTGAACCTTCGTATCACTTGGAGTAGTAGTTAATAGAAAAAACATTTAGTAAAATGTACATTGATAAAAATCAGATATGATATCTATTTGTTGGTATGTATTGTCCTGCTAAAAAAAGAGCGCCTATTGTATGGCGATAAAAATTTACAATTGTCTCCAAGACGCTCTATAAGTCTTACCATTTAATGTAGGTATTTAAGCGTAAACATAAGGGCTGCTGGTTGGTACAAGAATGTTTTTATTCAACTTATGATATTTTTTACTATTTTAGATATAATTAGACTAGATTGTGACAGTTATAATTTGATATTAAATTAAGAATGACATAATATTCGATATATTAAAGATGTTTGCGCTGAAAGACCAATTTGGTAGCTATGTATGAAGAAAAGTATAATTATGTGCCTAGCAGGGTGCAAAGATGCATACTCGTATGTCACCTCTAGTAAACAAATACCTAATCACAGTTATTATTATTAGATTTTATCGCGTTCATTCATTAATTTAAACTATATCCCGATTTCCGACATTGAGGACCGTGAAAATTATTCGAAACGTCGAGATGTAGTTACGTGACATTTGTGTTTCAATAATTGATTTCCTAAATCGTCTTTACCCATTTGCCAGACCAAGTTACAGCTTAATATACACTAAGACAGTCAAACTGAGCAAGAACTAAGCACCCATTAGTCTCACTGCAGCTGGTGTTGTAGTCGCTTCTCAAAGGTATGTAGATCAGATACAAAAAGCAACATTTTCTTCAACTGTTGAAACATTACCCAGCGAAACTATGCCAATGTTGAAATAGAGACGGCTTTGCTCTAACAACCGCCGACTGAGAGGAATTGGTAGTTTCCTGCCTTTGAGTGATACAAATGTCACAGTAACGACTCTTAGCAAGACAAGGGTTAATTTATCTTTAGACAAATGCTACTATTTCCCGTCTTCAAAACGAGTTTACTGTTCCTTATCGCTGTAATCTCATCACGTGTGATAACTTTGTTTAACGATTGTGTTGACATAAAGTATGCAATTTTGTGTATCTCGCTTACGTTAGCGTGCTCATAAAATATGAAGATCTTGTGTAAAATATATTACTCGTAAAAGTGTGATCCATTGTTACGGAATCCTTTACTTAGCTGTTCTTCCAAGCAGAAACAGTTTACGGCTAAAATATCTAAACATTCACTGAAGACAAACCCGTGGTAGCAGAGATATCTTTATTAATTGTTGATAGTGATTAAAATATTTATGAGACTTACTTTATTTAATGTAAATATGACGGTAACCAAAAAGCTTTTACAAGAAATAAGTGACTTTCGATTTGAAAATTCGAAAATATCGAATCCAGAATAATATAACGTCACAATTGATATTCAGAATACGCTACGGCATGCACGAAGCACTCTCGATGTGAAGTGTGGAGGCGCTTACATTTACTTTAATAAATATCTTTTCAACTCCTGTGCGCTCGAGGCGTCACGTACCGTACTAAATATCGAAGTTAAATGCCAGAAATACCTTTTATGTAGCGTACATGTGCGTGAGATTAGTGGTTAAAGGTGTTACACGTGTTGTTTCTTGGGATATGTAATCTGTGTAAATCCCTCTGGTAACTATCTTAAGAGATTTGAGACAAGTTAATACCTACTCAAATGAAGAAGTAAATAATAATATAAGGATCAATTTGAAACTAAGCAGACTGGCTCTACATAATTCTACGAAAACGTTTTTTTTTTTCGGTTTATTTTTTACGACTTTTCACAAAACTCTCCATACAAAACACCAAGTTCATCGGTGATGACCCAATAGATATCTGTGACTAAAGTGATATAAATTTTTTACATAATTAAAACATGCATGAACAGAATACTAATGGATTGGGATTCTAGTAGTACTTCAATGTAAACGAAGACTCGTACTTTACTAAAGCAAATACATAGACAACGTTTCTTCTCATTTGGATTTAGTGTTCATTCCTCAATATTAATTTTAAATTTAGATGAATAATAATGCACATTATATTCAAATATAAATCTACGTAAAATACTACAATGCAAAAGACTAAATATTATATTCTTGAAAAGAAAATTGTTTCCCCTAGTTTTCTTGGAAATTTTGTAAGACCGGTACCAGTGGGGAACGAATTTAAACAAAATTACTTATGAAAAGCGAACTAAGCCAGTTCTTCCAGCTATTGTATTTTATAATGAAAAATATCGGCAAAGGATCTTCGACAATAGCAACCCGCTCCCTCAAAGACATTCAGAAACAGTACAATGCAGGTTCAGCTCAAGGGAATATTCGGTGCATGTTAGCCTGAGCTCTCGAATTTCAGAGATTCCGAGTGTGCGGTGTTACACATGGCCCCTTGAGGCTTCAGGTTTTGTACTATGCACGTTTAAGATTTAAGTACGATTAAGTGGTCGTAAGACAACCAAAATAGGTATTTTGAATTTGGTAAAAACTACTTCATTCTGCTCGTGATCCATAATTTTTTTTTATGCTATAGGTGGCAAACAAACAGACGAATCGCCTGATGGAACGCAATTAACGTCGCCGCAACACCAGAGCCGTCGCAAATGCGTTGCCGGCCTTTAAGGTGGGTACGCTTTTTTCTTGAAGGTCTGAATGTCGTATTGGTCCGGAAACACTGCTTGCGACAGTTTGTTCCAAAGTTTAGCTGTGCGAGGAAAATATGCGCCGATAGCTTATGATCCCAATTTAATCGTGCTACGTGTCACTATCACACTTGTTTACTTGTTACAATGAGACGGTAAGTTGTATCGTTTAGGCATTCTGCTAGGCTGGGGTCACTACTCGTATAAATTTGTAAATATGAAGAACATCGTATCACTCCCTACATCGCCGCTGCTATCAAATCTATTTGGCTTTTACTAAATATTATTATGCTTTATTTATTGAGATGATTTAAGTATGAAGATACAAAATAAATGTTAATCGGTCTGGATGTGGTCGTGCCTTATTCTCAGTATTACATTAACATTAATTTTAATAGGCAATTATGTTGAGGTCGGCTGATTAATGTAAAATCTGAAATATTGACGAGCATAATTCTCTTTCTCATTTGTTATCGATACTTATCGAGATCGGGATTAATTACATGAGATCCAGCGACTAGTAAATAATAATGACTAATTAAAATAATGTCTCGACCATTAGACTCATCTCACATCATTATTGCGAATAGTCTCACTAATATTACGTCCATACATTTTGTATAGTTACTTAGGCTTTATCTACAAGAGAATATTATGATATTATACTTATTATGTCTTCAATATTACCATCATCATCATGATATGACTTCATCTTGGCATATAAATGGAAGGGAAATTGCGTAATGGCAATTTTGTTGGCCATCCCTATAAATATAATTAATGATATCGGTAGATCCTTTTTGGAATTTCACTGCCAAATTAGTTTTGCCATTCAGCAACAAAATATTACAGTTTAGTATATCCGTTAATTATCTCGATATTGAATGGTTAATAAAAATTTTACATGCCAGTCAATTAGTGAAAAAAAAACAAAAGAGATTTATATGTGTTTTAGAAATATTAAATATTAACGACGTGCATATAAATAAATTAATATTCAAGTAGAGGATAGAGGATATTATGATTGGCACTAATTGATATATTATCACTAATTGACTGGCATGTAAAATTTTGATTAACCATTATTGATCTAACGGTATTCAAATAAAAATTAAATATTTTACTTAGACAACACTGGACTGGAGACCAAAGAGCTGGCAGCTACCTCGATCAACATAATTATCAGCCTCGCGATCCAGCAGGGTAATGCTGCCAGCATCGTTGGTACCATGCCGCGAAGACCATACACATTTTAGTTTTTAATGTGGTATCGGTGTGTATTTATTTTTCTTCACATCAATCAAATTATTTCTTAAATTTTACTTGTTTCATTGATTGAATATTAACGATTAACGCTATTAATATTACTGTTTAAAATCAGCATAACGTCAATCAGCATCGTCCGCGTGGTGACGGCAGTAAGAATACATTTGTCACCACCCCAACTCCTCCTGCGGGTGTCGTAAGAGTCGACTAAGGGATTGAAGTGTCACTGACCATTCTACAAGATTGATGATGGGCAGCAGCGTCATCATAGTGGACACATTACTGCGATCGTCAATCCGCTTGCCAAGAGTGGCGATTATGGGCATTTACCTCCTAATGCGTCTATACGCATGGTTAATAGGAGAGGCCTACGTCCAGCAGTGGACTAACATAGGCTGATGATGATGATGATGATGGTGATAATATCAATCAGCATAATGCAGTGTAACGCCAAATTGATGAATGATGACATCGGCCTGAAAATTACGGGCCCTGCTTATATTCCTATGAAAATCATGCTTTACCAGCAAAAAACAACTAACAACGAGGATTCTCCCCTGAGCTCGAAAGGAATGACATTTGTCGCAAATGCCACGCAACCAATGCCCTTGAGATGAAGCTTATTAAATTAACCGCAGGAAAAATACGACATTTACGTAAACCTTTTCCATTTACTTAAAATAAATATCAGAGACTATTTGTGATGAACGCACAAATTAACGTCCATTCAGAGGGACCTCTAGCTTTGTTGGTACGATCACAATTAAGTAAGTCAATATACTACGCTATATGTATGTACCTACCAGAATTCTTAGAGGTCCGGATAGACGCTGCAAACACAATGCTTACCCTTAGACTCCAAAGGCGCCTAGCCTTATTAATATGATTACGTATAACCAAAAAAATTTACTGGTGATTGGTAAGATAGAGTGACCGAGTGATTTAGGCATCAGCCGCGAAAGCTGTGTACGTGACTTCAACCCCACCTAGGACATTGGTGAGCTGGGTCTTTTTTCTTTGGTATCTATACAATAAATCGAGTTAGGATTGGAAATTCGCCGTCGCACGCGCGTGATGTTGGGGATACCGCGTTCAAAAGTTCAACGTCAAGTGAACCTACGTGATGGTAGGTGGACCAAAATTCTAACGGACTGGTGGTGGCCACTCTCAGGGAAAAGAAGCATCGGACGTCCTCCAGTTTGATGGGCCGATGATATTTTATTACGAAATCTATGTAAGTCGCTAAATTGCTCTTGGGTAAGATTGGCACAGGACCGGGACGAATGGCGTACGCTCCCGAATTATGATTATGATGATGTTCTGTGCACACATCATCAGCCTAATCTCAGTTCACTGCTGGACGTAAGCCTCATCTACTAACTATGATCACCACGCTGGGCAAGCGGATTGGCGATCGCAGTAATGTGTTCACTATGATGACGCTGCTGTCCGTCATCAATCAAATCAAAGAATGGTCAGTGACACTTCAATCCCTTAAGGTGCAGACCAAAAGAGCATTCGCTATTCTATCCCCCACTCTACAAAATCAACGAATCACGTTTTGTGTAACGATCGAATTTCGCAGAGTAGGGAGTTAGAATAACGAATTCGTTTAGTCTGAATGCACCTTTAGTCGACTCTTACGATTCCCGCGGGAAGAGTTGGGGTGGTGACAAATGTATTCTTACTGCCGTCACCACACGGTAACAATTTACGCGCATGCATGTTCTGTGCATATGAAATCTATTGTTTGTAAATTATTTGCCAACTCGTGATAAACACACTGACCTTCCCTAACCTCTCAACCGATCAAACCCTGGTCCGCCCCCGCCCCCGTCAGTGGTTCATTTATTATTGACACCGATTTCCTCCCAGTGCTACTGGGGTGATTATGAGTTTCAAATGTTAAGCCGAGGACTTACCTTGCGAGAACATTACGAATATTCGCAAACAAAAGGCGCATGTGAATAATTGATAAGAGCAACATTTACAGGTTTCGTTGGAAGTGAAGTGTAAAACGGTAATTTGTACCTTTTTAAATAAAAAGTACCTATGAATAAATGAATTCTACATTTGCTCAAGTATTAGAAGACATTATAATCATGAGGGAAACGTACCAGTGATTGCCACAGCAGTGTGTTATTTTATTATGACATGATTGAAGGTAGTACTATAAAAGTGACCCTGAGTCCGGTTTCTGTAGCCGTACCCTGAGTTGGCAAGCAACGGTTGCGTTAACGTTTACTTGATACGTAAATCAGTCTATCTCACTCGTACTGATATATATTAGAGTGAGTGTGAGATGTATAGAATAAGCCTTTTAAGATTTAATGATATAGGGCATACCTACTGAACAAAGTTGGGTAAAGGACACATGTAATCGGAAGAATTGATTTTTGACCTAGTTAGTGCTTGATTAAAAAACTAGTTTATCATGATCATCCTCAACACTTTTTATATTTCGAGATTTAACCCTGAAGCATTGTGCAGTGATAGCATTCACCGAGTATATCTCAAAGAGGAATCAGATTATTTAGTTGATCTAATAATATGCGTGTTCTTACACATTTGATGTCGTTGGCGTCATTATATTAACATGAACGGATGTGGGTGAATGAATCACATTCCGGCCCGGCCTAATACCAGAACTTAGGTTATTAGCCTATTTTTAAACAACATTCAAATAATATAAGACAAACTGCTCTTAATGGCGTAAATTGTCTGCCTGCGACCACAGGTATAACGTCATGCCCGAAACGTCTGAATATATTATTTAAACGTAGGTAAGTTTACGCGATTAAGACCCGTTTGTCTTTAAATTATGAGTGATAATCGTGAAAGTTTAAATTAATATAACTTTCAAATACATGTTTTTGTTCTAAAACTGCCATGTCTTTATGGATATATATATTTATTTATAGTTATATTTCCATAGCAGTTTACCTACTTAAGAAAAAATGCACTTTTAGGTTAGAAAGTGGTTTACTAGATCGGCATTTTCGCGAGAAGAGATCCAAAAAAAAATTTTTTTAAGGTAGGTAAATTTAATGTTTTTCCTACTCAGAATAACGAGTTCTTTCAATCTAGGAGAAAAAAAGTACAAGAAAAAAATGGTCCCATAATTTTCATACATTTTACATGCTCTCCGCTTTGTAACCGCTGTACAAAGTGTTTGAAAAACGGTTACGTAATAGAAACAAAAATTTGGGACACTTTTTTTCTTCTAGTAGGATCGAAAGAGCTCGTGATTCTGAGCAGGAAAAACATAAAATTTACCTGTTTCAGAAAAATAAGTTTTTGTATCTCTTCTCGCGAAAATGCCCAGATAAAACAAGAAGTAAGGATGAATGGGCTTTTGGTATAAATTATCGTTACGCAAAGTTTTCCTAAATGTTTGTAACTTTTTCAATATATTTATTTTCAAAACTACAATTTATGTACATAGATTAAATTTAACAAATCTACTTAACCTAACCTATATCTAAGATTGGCCCTTGTGGCATTGTACCGAGGATGCTGGCGGCATTTCCTCGCTGTATCGCAATACTGATGCGTTGTGCGAGGAAGTCGCCAGCTTTTCGGTCTTTAGTTACATCAGATGTTTATTTAACACTTTATTTACAAATGTTTGTAACACATATTTTTTTCAATTCAATCGCAACTGGGTCATTGTTCAGTAACTAACAACCGAATATAAGTTGCAGATAATATATGATACTTTGAAAGGGAAAACAAGACAAAGAGTAAATGTATCAAATACTACCTACATATAGAGTACGTTATGGTTGTATGTGTGTTTAAGTGGGATGATAGCCCTATTTCCATAAGCCGATCTGACGACGAGGAAATCTCATAATGTGCGGAGAAAGTCTTCTTGGTGATGTATGATGCTCAATATTTGAATATTATGTAAAAGCAATGAGGTAAGAGAATACGAAAAACGTTTCGTGTTTCATTTGGTAGGTACTTAATAAAGGCTAAATTAACCGTATCGGTATTATGCCTCGCGCTTTGGAGCCATATCTTTAATAAATGGGCCATTCCATATGAAATCATCAAATGAGGTGCGCTGCATGCTTTCCGATTTGTATGGAAAAAATCATGGATGATAATATAGGTATGCTTTACATAAAACCGTAATTGTTTAATTTTTAAACAGCCTAACAGCCAGATAACATAGGTCTGAAGTTTAAAAATAAGCAATTTTTGAGGTCGATGAAAATTGCTTTAACTTTTTTTTTATGTGTGAAACTGAATTTTATTATATGTTAATTTACTATTTAATATGTGTACTTGTACATGTATGTATTACAGTATGTATATTTTTATTATTTATTGTATGACAAACTTCTAAAACGTCATGTTATTTTGCTAATGTTCAGTGATGTTCAGTAGCTTTTATTGGATTGCTCGCTTGGTCTAGACAGGTTTATTTTTTTAATTAACAAGCTCTAATAGTCTTTAAATGAAAGCTTTAACAATATTTTTGAATTTAGTTCTTCTAACTTAAAAAAACAGTAAATTACAAAACCATTTTTGTAGAATTTGCTTTTTATGACGTTAAAAAAAAACCATGTTTGGCAAAGTTTAAAGATCTGAAAAGTACACAGAAGAGAAGAACTTACTTTGCTCTTTGTAAATCATCTTTATTTATATTGTGTTATTGATTTTTGAAAGAGATATGATTTTTTGAAATCTACAAGTAAGCAAGAAGTTTCAAAGTAGTTGTTTAAGTTAATGTTTTTTTTTTTATCACGGACAACATTTATAAACGTAATAAACAACAAAATGATGATTGTTGATTCCCTCGTTTACTATGTACAGTCAACCAAAAAAGTGGTACACCACTTTCTTGATGGTAAGCATGAAAATGCTAGTGGCACATCTTATAATACGTCTGAAATAGGGTACTTATAGGTTTTATTACACATGCCTACTGTCTTTAGATAAGAGTAATGATGTTGATTCAATAATGCGATAACAATAAAAAATACCAGGTCGTATCATAATTTTGTGCCAGTTTCAAACGGCACCTTACGAGCCGGAAGATATTCCTACTCCAAAAATGTTAATGTCGTAAAGGTAGTCAGGTAATAATACTTTACACACACACACGCACATATATAGGTACATTACATATTTGTGACAAGCTTTTTTGCTGACTTTTGCATGATATGAACATGAATTCGTAAATCGTGCATTAACACAAGGGTCATACACACTGACATACTTAATTACGTACATCGCAGCTTAAATAAAGGTTCTTGTTGTTATTAATGACAAATAAAATATAGTTATGAATAATTTAATGTGTTTTATTTAAAATAGTGAAGCCATAGAGCGCCGGAAAATAGTCGTAAAAAGTTCCGAAAAATTGACATTAAAAAAAATCATAATTCTCACAGAAATCGAAAACACAAACCTAATGAAACGGATTCCTATAAAATAGAGATGGTACTATCTTTTGTATAACTTTTTGGATTTTTTTATATTGCCAAACATGATGAAATTTGAAGTCAAAGTTGAGCAATTTCGTAAAATGGCCAACTTTACCATTCTTTTTTTCAGCTAAATGAAAGGTTTGTGATCAAACCCTCAGTTATGTTATGAGAGCAATACTTGTACTATACAGTAAAAAAAAAATAATTCCCTAAGCCCAGTAGACATGCTGCAAAATCCAATAGAAAATGGGCGGAATTTGAAAATATTCACAAAACTTTCAACATTTATGATGGAATAAGTAAAATAGCTTGATGCATATTGATAATAACATTTTAAAGTACGTTTACTAGAGAATCAGAAAATATATATAAAAAATGTATATTAGTTACCGAAACAAATTAACATCGCTTCTAGTGGAACCTCAAAAACAGGTAAATTGAAACTTAAAGCGGGCCCCATCTGGATGAGCAGCAAGTAAAAAAAAAAGTATTGACGGTTTACGTACAACTTACTTAAGACTATCATCCTTGATTTTTTTCAAACTGTTTAAAAATCAGTCAGCGCGGAATTAAATCAGAATCTGATGATATCATATGGAATGGCCCAAATGTATGTTACGCCTACGCGTAGAAATATGCTTAACGAGGGAATCTACATCGTTCATGTCTGTCAATAAAATGCCGTAGGTATATTAAATATGAATCGGGAGCTTACGGTATGATTTCTGATTCTTTGATCTTTTTAGGATTCCGTAAACAAATTATAACCATTGGACTATAAGAAGTGTGTGTGAAGAAATGCCTGAAAGGCATCATCAGCTTTGATATCAATGATAGCATTTTATTATCCCATACGTATAATAAGAATAAAACATCACATAATATAATATTTCACATAAAGTTCTATTCTTGAAACTTTGATAAAATAATACATTCCTACTATTTTACGTAACTAAATCATTTTTTTTTTGTCACATTATGTACTTAATAGACCTACCTACATATGTACTACCATACTTGAAATGATAAATACGTACATCGTTTCCTGTTGTACAACCGGATGTTCTAGCTGCGCCTGATAAATAAAATATTAAATTAAATAAAAACGTATTTATAACGAAGTAGGTACCTACTTACCTAAAAGTTGTAAAATAGTGGTGATCGTTTGTCGTCGTTGCTGTCACGTTCTAATAAGTATGCAAGCCCGAAAGTGATACGTAGCACGATAAACGATAAACGCGTGACCACCATAAGCCACTGTTATCTGTCTATAAAATGACGATAGTCGCCCTTCTCAAAGAATGGATTTTTATTTTGCAAAATAAATAAAATTCTTCAATTGTTCATAATCAGAATGCGATCCCGAATCAGCGCTTGAATAGATTTTTGTGATGAGTTACCCTCTACAATTGCTTGTAGTTAATATGTCGATAGGTATAAAACTACTAAGATATCACTCTCGCAGAGTAGCTGTTCTAATTATTAATGTGATAATACTTATAATAATAGAAAATAAAGTATGGTTATGAAATATATTTTCGTAATTTATGAGGTTTCACTGAAATAATAAAATATGCACTCAGAATTTTGCTATGGTTGCCTGGCTTCTCACGCTGCTGTTCAATGAAAATGTATTTTATTATTTGTTAGATTGAAATTGGTTTGCTTGCAATTTCATTCAAAATGGACAAAGATTCAATTGAATATAAATAATAAAAATACTCAATTCATATTCGTTTAGTAATCTTTCATATTTCGACGTACCTAGTTAAAGTTAGTTCAATTCCTAGCTTAATTCATATAAACGTTTTGTCAACCAGAGTTTACGGTTTAGTTTATTAGGTCATTCCTAGCACGTATGTGGTGGTCCCTGTTGAAGAATCAAAATATCATAAGCAAAAGGCAGGGATTTAATAATTTTAATAAAATTAGTTTGTAACGTTTCCTACGATCAAATCCAAAGATAAAATATTAAGAACACAACAAAAAATTTAAACATAATCAGATCATCAACTTAAAACCTTAAACCTTGAGTTCACATACAATTTCAGTAGGTATTAACGTGAAAATATATCTGCCAACGTGTTTCAGCTGGCTTAGCACATGATTGGTGCGACAGTATGTCGCCGCGAGATAGATCTCCCGTCCTTCACTAGCTATATTAACAAAAGAGGGACGGGTAGACTAT
>JALPQI010006389.1:0-52504 GCA_025490895.1 Thaumatotibia leucotreta
AGCTCAATGTATAAGGTATCTAACATTCTAGCCTATTTTATCACCTCTTTTGTCGTTTTCTTACAATTGGAGCAAGAAAAAAAAAATTGCCTTTTTTTTACAATTCCATAATATGTCTGGTGGCTGTAGACAGAAATATATTAATCTTACCACTGTATAATGTAGTATCGTTTTGTAGGTAATTTAGTGACGATGATTTGGTCCTTGAAAAGTAAACTCCTCAGTCTTATAGTTTTCGTAGAAAATTCGAAAAACCGGAATTCGGGAGATAAAAGGGGTGGGGGGGGGAGAAAACATTATTTGTTAACGTGCTTCCATATCTTAATTGAAGCACATATATGACAACTACATTCATGCAAAGTTTCATGCTTTCTTCACGATGGGACCATAAAACTGATTTTTGTTAGGACAAGGAGCCGCACTACAAGGGACAAACAAACGGAACAAATCTGGCAGGGGACAGCGCAGGTAGTGCGGTCTGCAGGCACGGCGTACGGAAGGGCCCCCGGTCCCCCCCTGTGGCAGCGGCCGGGTCCACTCCGGTCTCCTCCTCCGGCACGGCCAGTACTCCAGGGGTTTTGCGCAGGTTGGCGGTTCAGCCTCCCAGGGCGGAGATTACGTGGTTCCTGGGTTCGGGAACCCTACTGACCTACGGGCGGCCAGCGGTCAGCCGTTTCACCGGGTCTCCCTGATAGCCGCACCTGCATGCCGCGCCAACACAGGCCGAAGCCAGTATTGTCAGTTCCGTAGGTCCCCCCGTCGGCAGCACTCCGCACCCTCGTTGAGCCTGGCTACCTTACTCACCAGCAGGAACACAACACTATGTGTAGGGGATAGTGTTATTTGGCTGCGGTTTTCTGTAAGGCGGAGGTACTTCCCCAGTTGGGCTCTGCTCTAGATAAGAGCGAGATGGCATCCGCTGTGCTGTGCCCTACCACACAAAGCGGGATGTCATTCGCTATGCCCTACCTCAACTAAAATTTAAATTTAATAATATAATAAATTTAATAATATAATTAATTGGAAAAAAATCAAAAAAGAAAGATTGGGAATTATGCTTATTATTTATCAACCGACTTAAAAAAGGAAGAGATTCCCAATTCGACTGTATGTTTTTTTTATGTTTATTACTTTAAAACTTCCGACTTGGCGACCCGATTTTGGTGACTTTTTTTAGGTATTTGAAAGCTGATTGATCCCATTTTAATTTGGTCCAGTTCTGACAAAGGTATCCATGAGAAAAGCATATAAGTCCTTAATTTGCATTAAACATCCCTACAAATGGACGAATAACTCAACTCCACGTCAACCGATTTTGATAATTCTTTTTTTAACCGACTTCAAAACAAACCGTAATGATATCTTGGACAAATCGGTTCACGTCGGGTTTTTTTTTTTAATTTGGTGATTATTTTATTTAGGAGTTGATATTGTGGACAAAAGTTGCAGTGGTGGATCAAAGTTGGGAGGTTTTATGCCGTAAACTGCAATTTCCTTGGCAGTTGCAAGTGACGACAACATCCATAAGAAAAAATAAACTTTGAACTAGACACTATCGTTTCTAATTGTACTAAATATGAAAGTTGAAAGTGTTAAAGCAAAAAAGTGTATTTTGGATGTTACAAAGTTGTTTACTAAATAATTGTCAATAAGTACGCTTGTAGAATGGTCAGTGACACTTGATGATGGGCAGCAGCGTCATCATAGTCGACACATTACTGCGATCGCAAATCCGCTTGCCCAGCGTGGCAATTATGGGCATTTACCTCCTAATGCGCCTATACGCATAGTTAATAGGAGAGGCCTACGTCCAGCAGTAGACTAACATAGCCTGATGATGATGATGATGATGATGATGTGCACGCTAGCTGGCGCGGCCGCCCGCCGCGTGCAAACGCTCGCGGGGCCCGCTCAGTATTAAAATCCGTCGCACGCGCCCGCACCGATTAGCGCCGTTCATACAATTTCTTGTTCGACGAGCGTCCGTTCTGGGTAATCCGCGTGGCGAAGGCCTTTAAAGTAAAAGAGTGTATTTGGATGTTGGAAAATTGTTTACTAAATAAAACAGCTGTAAAGTGTAAATTTAAACTTTTGTGAGACATGATAACTATAAAAATAATGAACAGTGATCGGTTTTTTGGTTTCTCCCGGCGGGTCTCCTATAGTAACTTGAAAAATAAACTTTAATTATATTGCCATATTTCTGTTTCATAAAGTATGCTCTTGTGTGTTTAATAAAATTTTATTTAACACTATTGTTAATAAAATTTTATTTAACACTATTGTTAAATAAAATTTTATAGTCACACTTGTAATTTTTTTATACGCGAAATCCCGCTAGGGGGACCCAAAAAACCGATCGCTGATAATGAAACGGTTAAACTTGCTTAGTCATTACGCAATACGCATAATTATTTATTATGTATTTAGTACGTACCGCGCTCGCGAGTCGCGCAGCGTGAACGCGGGCTCTTCGAAAAATGTCGCGCATAGTGACCAAAAACACGTGAGTTTAACCGTTCAATTATATTTATAAACAATACTAGTGTCCCAATATTCTGTGGTGTCAGCCACCCTTCAGCTAAGCGGAGTAGGCTTAAAATGGTCCAGTTTTTATCATTTTCCATCATTGCTGTCATATTCTTATAATGCAAGTGGCGCATAGCACGATAAACGGTAAAAATGGAGGGAGCGTAAAAACGGGACCAACATCATCTGGATGCGACAAGATAAAAAGGCGCATAACAGGACAGGCCTACGTCCAACAGCGGATTTGTGGGTAGGTACATATGATTAGCAATAGTGTTTTCTTTAAGGTGGGTCCGACACTGACACGAGCAGAGCCGTTCTCGGTTCGTCGTTCGTGGTATCAAACGTGGACGTACAACAAACCTACAACGAGCACTTTCCTCAAAAGAGGCGAATCCCTTTGTGTTCATCAAAAAAACCGACAACTGGCGGAACGCAGCCGAGCACGAGCGAAACGTTCGGAGCGCTCGGTGGAGGCTCGTAAGTCGGTCCACTATAGACGAATTGTGTTCGGCTAGTGCTCAGCTTGTGCTCGGCTCGCCTAGGGTGGACCCACCTATAGATACTTATGGCCAAATGAATTATGGCCGTTGGGGCGGGAAGGCGGGAAGGTAGGCCCCTCACAAGGTGGACTGATGACCTAGTGAAGGTCTCCGGAGTCCGCTGGATGCGGGTGCCACAGGACCGGTCGTTGTCAATCTCTGGGAGAGGGCTATGTTCAGCAGTGGATGTCTTTCGGCTGATATGATGATGAAATGAATTATGAGATGAGTTGTCGCCGCTGTTATTTTCAAAAAAATAGGACCATCAGGGACTTGAAGGTTCTAGAAATGAGCTTACTAATTCTGTAATCAGTAGGCTTATGATGGTCCTGTGTTTAATCGTTGCCGTCAAGTTAGAACGTGACAAACCTTCGAATTTGCATACTGGTTAGAATCAGTATTCAAGTGCGAAAATGACGCGTAGCACGATAAATGGATCAAACGGGAGCATCACCAGGTAAAGCATTTTTTACTGATATCGCAGGAGTTGCCAGGCAGCATTAATTGATTACCCTCAGGCGATCCGACCATTTGGTTGCCTATTATAATAAGAGAAATATATCCCATCGATATCACAATATTGATTGTAATAGGATAATTTTCAAAACAATCAAACTTTCCTACACAACAGCCATACTACTTGTCTTGGGAATTTATATTATATAACAATAAACTATCAGCCATTGTCAGCCTCCGTAGCCTAGCACGTAGTGATTCTGCCTACGAAGCTGGATGTTCCAAGCTCAAATCCCAGCGAACGTATTAGGTATTTATATTGTATTGTATTACTATTAGTATTATCTATTAGTAGTATTAGTGTATTATTAGTATTATTCCGCAACTCGACATCAAACGTGCCTATTTTGCGTGGTCCCAACGCTGGCCCAGTACTTGTTGAGGACTTCACATACACCCTTGAATTTCTTCTCAGATGTCAATCAAAAAACATGTGTAATATTAATGTCTTCAAAACGAAATTATTCAATTTTCTAATTAACAAGTCATACTATACCATTAATGATTTTTTAACAGACTGTAATTAATGCCCACTGTGCGTTGCATGAAGCTACAGTCCATTAATTACAAAAATAAATAATTTGTACGCCTTTGGGCAGGGCACGACACAGTCACACAACTACGTTTTAAGACTTATGTATATACCTGTGTTAAACAAAAAAAATGTGTTTAAATCAAATTAGTCATGTCACATTTAGCATTCCACCGTAACTAGATGTTACCAAAATTAGAAACGTTCACGTGTTTTTTCCTCGGGGAATTTTCGTGGAGAGGAGTTGGGGTTATTCGAAAGTTTGTTGTTGTATTGACCATTCCTTGATAGAAATGCCGATGTGTAACTAAAAAGTAAAATAAAAAACCAATCATAAGAACATCCTCAGTAAAAACTTGCAATTATAGTCTGATATTTCTAAAAATTAACTTTTGACAGTTTAGAAATGACCCTTATATTATCAAACCGGAATCAGAAAGGGATTCGAGAGTACTGTTGACACAACAAATGACACATCATTTACCAAGAAAAGAGTATTTTTATAGATGTAGTGAGTGATTAATTAATCTATTGTCTGCAAGTCTTTGCACTTAAACTATTAATATATGAATATAACTATGAATATATCCTAGATTTACTTATACCCTGTTGTGTCAACAGTACTTTCGAATACCATTCTAATCGCGGTTTGATAATATCTATGTCGGCTATCGAAAAAATGGTGAGTCTTACCGTCATATTAATAAGGATTAATATATAACTGTCAAAAGTTCATTCTTACAAGTCAAAGACTTCTCCTATTCCTGAATTCAACCGTATCAAGAGCCCCCGTAGTCCTTCAAAATTCGGCACTAGAAAATCACCTACACCGACTGGAAAAACAAGGACCGGTAGATTCGCAAAAAGCTACGACAGATTCTGATTCCAGAAAAGAATCTATTGATAAAACCGTTGAACTGCTTTCAAGGCCTAATGCAAGAAAAAGTTGTCCTGAGTTTTTTCATGATAATTTCAATTTTTTTTTCAGAATTTTGTGAATGTTCTGAAACTTGTTCAGCCACCATCAAATATTTATCGAAGCGGCCATTGTGCTCAAAATGTCTGCACCGTGCTAACGCCGTGTTCAGATGTTTTTGAGCACCCTGACCGTTCCGATATATCTGATGACAACTGTGTAATGCTACCCACGCCCATCCGGCGTGGGAAGGCACGTCGTGTCGCCAGCGGGGTTCAGGAATGACTTGCTGATTCATGCTGGGGCATACTTGTTGGGAATCCTTTTTTTGGGTTCTGTAGCCATTGCGAGGACATCATTTAAATATACCCAAGTCACTGCTGTCTCGCTTGTTTAACCACATCATCATCGTTATAGGTGCAATACGCTGAATGAACGCTACGTATTACGGTAACAATAATATAACGAGTGAGCTGTTGGGCAGTAATGACCCCACAGACCCAAGTGGCCCCGGGAGTCGGTCAGGGTCCTCGTCTCAGGAGTGTCTTCGTCGGTCAAAATGGAAACCCAAGGGGAGTCGTAGGACTCTCAGCTCTGGCTTGTCTTGATTGGCCGTCCAAAGAGGAGTCGTCAAGTCCTATATGCTCCAGGGATGGAAGTCAAAATTTACGTAAAACGCGAGTTTGTGCAGTAGCTGTCATAAGCCACTGCACAGAAAGCGGTATACACCTCTCCACACTCTTAAGTCAGTAACACCGGTTGTGCCACATGCTGTCTCTTGTGACGGCATTTACAGGGCAAATCACCGCCTGCACGTGATCACACCCTGTTTTTGCCCACCCACCCTTCACCGCCATAGTCCATCACTCTTTTCTATTTCATTTTCAAAAGCCTAATGGGACCGGCTCATTGATACCTAATTATTGTGCCCGTGAATAATGGTCATAATTCTGAATCGCTATGTTCTTACTAAACCGTCGTCTAAAAGAACAAAATAACAGCAGAAAATAGTTGATCCACTTGAGTTTTTTGGAATTGATAATTTGGGAATAATAGTTTGGGATGTGATATTTTAGGATGGCTGACTCCAAGATACTTGGACAAATAGTTAGGCTCAGGAAAAGAAAAAGGAAGAGAAGATGTGATATATTGATTTCAACTTTTACGATTTTCCACTCATATTTGAACGACAAACGTTTAATTTTAACGTCTGCCTGCGACCAAAGTTGTAATTGTAACGCCTAATTAAACATAAGTTTACGCGATTTGTCATTAAAATAGAAGATGTGATATTTTGGGAAACAACTTCTAACCTAACAGTAGTAAAACCGATCCACCCATGTATTGTATTGCTTATTGTTCCTATTGTATCCCCACCTTAAGCTGAAGTTGCACTACCCGTCCAATGACTGGCGTTTCCCGGCACTCTCGAGAATGAATGAATGGCGCTTTTCCAATGAAAAGTAGGCAATAAGTGTTTCGCTTTTTTCCATAAACGAAACTCTTTTGTACGATGACCCGCGTTTTCTGCAAGAGGGCGCTTTTGTTGAATTCCTATACAATCGGGAAAGTGCATGTCACGGCTAAACATTTTGGGGTTTCTTTAAAATAAAATGTTTTTAGTGGCTTGGGGTAGCTTAGAGAAAAAATATGCTGTCATGGTGGTACCTACCTACATTTACTGTGAGTTGGTAAGTTGTAATCAGAAAATAGATATCGGAACGGTCAAAATATCCTACCTATTCTTAGCGGAGCTTTGGATTTATGAGAAAGGTCGATAACTAAAGTAAACAGTACAGATTTTTTACGCACTTGTGCGAGAATTGGTGCATCTCTTATCAGGTCGAAGTTTCGGAGGGCTATCTGTACTGAAAACCGTCGTACGATACAAGTGCAAAGGGAAATAACTCGTGTCGATTTAAACCATCGCTTAGCAGTGTTTTAATCTATCATCAGTCATCACAAGTTTCCAACATTTTTTTTGCACACTGTCAAGAAAGTGTGAACCTGTGCTGCACTGACGTTTGAAGTATTTATTAAGCTACTTAAGTGTCCCTAAAAATAAAAATGCCGAGCAACATATAGTTACTATCGCACCAACCCTATACTTCAGAAACCGTCAATTGTTATTGTATTCCCCAAACCCACATCAGGCAGGAAGTACAGCCTTTACCATCCTTTTAGCACCCTTTCTGTAACATATAAGGCGACTGTGCTAAATATTCGCCTCCGTATTCAATCGTAAATCCTATAATATACCAAGTAAGGGCCCATAAATACTGTGAAAAGCTGCCGACCAAGGCAACCTCGACAAAACGTCGTAAGCGCCACGTGTTTGCTATGGAGATTTGACGTTTTATGCAAGGTGGGTTCGTAAATCGAGCATCGCCCCCGGCCGCAGCGAACGCGTGTTCAAGTGCATAGTCCTAACCGCGGCACAGTACACAGTATATGTACGAAAGGACACTCCGTTTGAATTTAGAAAACCCTTCGGAACACACGAAGGTAATACTGTAGAGCTGCTGTCTTGCTTCATCGAGCGTCGACGTTGTAGCCCGAAGCTTACGATTACGAGTCACTAAAATACTGCAGTATAGGAGGCCAGCATCGCGCCAGGCTTGGCCAACTCAATTTTCGGGCGGTACTTAAACATTTTGCTTAACGAAATTAGACTTTACCGTCATAGCAGTAAAATGAAATTACATTATCGCCCGCTTTTTGCCAAGGGATATGATCTCTTGCTTTTCGTGAGGTTTATATGACATATAATCCGGCTTTGATAAGGTGAGAAAAGGCATTTTATATGCTGTACCTACCTGTGCTTGTTCGTCATTGTTCCATCACCTTTCAACTTACAACCGTGACAATATCTCAACTTTCTATTTGACTCGGATTACATTATTAAAAACCATCTTTAATTTAATTTCCATGTTGATATTTGCCTATATTTTTGTGAATAATTGAATTTAAACTTTCGTGAGACATAATAACTACACATAAAGGACAGATTTGTATGGAGAGTGGACCCAAAACCAACAGAGTTGAAGTGGTGTCATTAAATAAGTATCTACATTTATTCCATTTAATTCTATGGGCACTACGTTCAAACCCATTGCAAAACGGAGATATTTGTATTTTAGTCAGAGTAAATACTATCTCGTCATTCCTGATGCGATCTCGCAGAGAAACCCCGAGCATTGCCCTCTCCATCGCTCGTTGAGTGACTCTGAGCCTCCTAATGAGTCCCATAGTGAACGACCACGTTTCAGATCCGTAAGTAATCACTGGCAACACACACTGGTCGAAGACTTTCGACTTGAGACACTGCGGTATATTAGACGAGACGATATTGCGTAGTTTCCCGAACGCCGGCCAACCAAATACTATTATGATGATTGAAATCTGGACGACGGTCATTTTTTTTTATACCACGTCGGTGGCAAACAAGCATACGGCATGATGGAAAGCAGTCACCGTAGCCTATGGGCGCCTGCAACTCCAGGGGTGTCACATGCGCGTTGCCGACCCAATAAGAACTTGTACACTCCTCTTTTGAAGAACCCCATACTGTAGTCCAACGGGAAAACCTCGGCAGGGAGCTCACATACTTAGAAAAAACCCGCAAAACGCCTTACTTATATAAAATTATCCAACGGAATTCAACATTTAAGCTAGGTATAGAATGAAATAGAACATAAGCAGACCTTATTAATGACACTACCCAGCTCTGTTGGTTTGTGCTCCATTGTACGTCACACAGTCCTTTAAACGGTCAACCTCACGTGTATTTGACTACACACATACGCACATACGCGCGACATGTTTCGGAGAGCCTAGGTCTCCATTATCAAGCACTAAGTCCACGTTCACGCCTTGCGATTCGCGAGCGTTGGGCCGTTAATAAGCCCGGCGAATATGGCACTAAAAGTTAGTCTACTAAATTTCACTTAGCACTATCATGTTATAACTTGTTCCAAGTTGTCGTACTGTTCTCATCTAAAACTGTGCCGGTAGCGCACCCGAAACTAAAGTTCTACCTCCGAGCATGGCATGCAACATGCTTTCAATCGCTCTTGTGTTTTAGAGAGTTAGTACCGAACATTCCATCGATAATTCGCTTAAATTCAGGGCGATCGTTCTTTGTCAAAGGAATATGGCTATTATGGGTGCTGAGTGCAGAATTGTGGAGCAGGGGCCTATTATTCGAAATCTTGTAACTTGTAATACAAGCGGAAGTCCTTATCTTATTTATGATGTTAAAAAGAGACTTCCACTTGTATTACAAGTTACAAGCTTTCAAGAAATGGGCCCCAGGAATAACTTTGCTATTTTTTAATATTTGCGCATTTTTTTCATTGCTAAACTGAGCTTAGCTGTTACTGAGGTTCGTGGCCACATACAAACTTAGTATCACAAATCGATTCCAAAAACCTAAAGCCTTACCCCTTATTCATAAACTTCTCCTAACTTAGAAAGCCGCTAAGTATTGTCAAAAACTAAATCAATCGAATCGGTTTAGGTATCAGCAGCAAACACTGATTATAAAGGAAATTCCACCGCGGACGTTGGTGAAATAGTATTTCTCTTTGGTAGGTACCGTCAACCGGGGTCAATGGGGACAATTTTGAACTTTGAGTAAGATTTTAACGGAATATTTCCATGAACGAGCTCAATGTTATGGTTTCAAAACTTTAATCTTATGTTAGAGATCTTATTTATGATAGTTTTATTACGATAGAATCAATCTAAACCCCCTTTTTTTCAAAAAAACCGGCTGTCCCTATTCAGGCTGCATACGGGGTCAATAGCAACGAATAAGGGACCAATAGGGAAAAATGGCTAGGGTTGTCACAAAAATAATAAACTTACAGGTACGTACCTAGGTACCTTTCTACCCAGTAAGTAGGTACCTATTGCAAAACTTACAATAACTATGGAAATAGGATGGCATATGCTTCATATGAATAAAAATACCTGCATTTAACAAAGCTTTTATTTATAATGTACTTGTGGGTAATCACTGTAGGTAATTATTCAGAATCATCATCATCATCATCAGCCTGCTAGTCCACTACTGGACGCAGGCCTCTCCTATTACCTATGCGTATAGACACATTAGGAGGTAAATGCCCATAATCGCCACGCTGGGCAAGCGGATTGGCGATCGCAGTAATGTGTCCACTATGATGACGCTGCTGCCCATCATCAATCTTTTATCAAATAATGGCCAGTGACACTCATAATACGGGTAACAAAAATTGTTTAATAATTTGTAGCAAATAAAAACACCTTCTAAAACAACAAGTTATAATAACAAGGCTGAGCTGCCAAAATTAATACAAGAAAGTAATATAATATGGGTAAGAGGCGTAGGAACTAATTTTTACGAAAGCAACTGCCTTCAAATTTAGAGGGTAAAAATAACCTAATCGGGATTAATCCGGTTTCCTCGCCATGTTTTCCTATACTTACCGTAAAGTAACAAATTACTTAATAAAAAAAACTTAAAGCCAGTGTCAGCAAACCTTCCGAAATTCACTCATTTAAATGTTGGTTAAAGAAGTCAATTGGTTGTAGGTGTTGGTTAAAGTAAGTAAATTGGTAGTAGGTACCTACTTATGTACTTAAAACACGAAACATATATTCATTTAATCATAAAAATAATTTTGGCAGCCCTGTCCCAATACACCCTTTATCGTCCTTATTTGAACTAATTACGTCCCTATTAACTGTCAAAGCCGACCCGATCCACCCCTCAAGCCGTCCCTATCGACCCCCAAAGCGTCCCTATAAACCTCTGTTTTCTTTCAAAACTTGCGTATGTTTTTGTTTTCGCACTTTTGGTATTGAAACAAAGATAATTTCAACTTACCGTGACATAAACACCTTCTTTAATACACGGTTAATCTCCTTATAACTGCCGGCACTGCTTAACTTGTTTAAAAACATAATTTTTTTAAAGACTCCCGGAGCACATTTGAACGGGTCACTGGCGACGTCAACTTCGAACTGTTAGTTCAACCACCTACCGCTATCTTCATGCCTGTCCAGTGTTGCCATTGGCATCAGTATATAATCTACTTTCATTTGGTAACGCACAAGCAAATGCGTGTGGAGAAGATTTAAAGATATTATGAAGTAAATGTCGTTTCCGGTTTTTGTCCCTATTCACCTCGCCATCCCTATTCACCCCAGTTGACGGTACCAATTTATAGAAAAACACGGTTTTCAAAAATGTCAGACTTAACTTAGGTACTTTTAAGAAGAATTTTATTATGCTGCACCATTATAAGAAGATTAAATTAAATAAATGTTGTAGCGCATTAAAAAACCTATAATATTTAAGTAAAAAAATAAGGTGTTTCTGTTTTACAAGTTAGAAAACTAATATATTGCAAAAAATAGACACGCTGTGACACGCAAATTCGTATGTGCAATTATTATTATCACAAATAAATGTAAATTCTGTTAATCAAAAGAGCATTTAATTTATAATTACCTTTCAAAACATAGAAATCAATACTTTATGCTATTTTGATCCAAGACCGGGTAATACCCGGGTATCCGGGTTTTAAAACACAAAGTCGGGTAATACCCGGGTACCAAAAATGGCCAGGTATTGCATTCCCTAGTAATAAGTCATAATACAAGGAAGAAAAATATAATAAAGATAAACAAGGGAGACAACTGCCGTAAACACGCCGTCAACTAAATATTACCCTAATGATAAACAAGTCGTAAAACATGCCTGGGTATTTAAACTTCTACCATAATACATAATTATTAAATGAGGCCTACAAATGATTGTGGGCGCTTTTTTGTTGTACCACAACTTTTATTATTTGGATATTTTTAGGATTTTTCTACAGATTCACGACGTCTTTAATCCTTATAAGTGAAAATAGTGTCTCCATTTTTTAATCTATACAAGTCATACCTAAGTCGTTAATAACATGATCGTTAACATTATTAGTATGGCTGAAAACTTATTATAAATATCCATCGCCATTCAACGTGGTAACGCTGCTAGTGTGATGGGTACCTTCGCTCCAGGTACAACTCGTGGCGGACTTTTCGAATAATTGAAGTTAGATAGTTTTATTCACTATATTTAATTAGTTTTATATTATCGTTATATTTCATAGGTTTAAGTGTTTTATTTTTATAAATGCGTCAGATTTTGTATTATTTAGGTATTTTTTAATTAATTTAATGGTTTTTAGCGTAATTTATTATCTTGAATAAATAAAAGACCGGGTAGTATTTTAGAATTATAACTAACATCACTAACGTGAGACTCAAAGATATTTAAATATTGATCAAACGGGTTATAAGTTCGGGAAATATTATTTGAACGACTCTTATCTTACTTACGACCTTTTGTTTTGCATCAAAGTGCTAGACTGCTGATTGTCTAGTAAGTGTTAACGCAAATCAAAAGGTCGTAGGTAAGATAACAGTCGGACAAAGAATATTTCCCGAACATTTACTCACGTAATTTTTGTCGATAATTTGTTTTGGTGTGAAAACGGTTTTAGGTATTGCATCGGTAAACAGTGTAGACGAGCCCTTATTACCTAGTGACGTGGTGAGTGTTGTGTGCAACCCGCTATTCGACAAAAGTGACAATGAGGGTAGTTCTCCCCTTTCGCCGCCCCCGCCAGTGCTGCCCGCGACAAGCGCCCGCTCTAGCAGAGCGCAAACCCGCAGTACACGTCTGGCTTTAGTCGCGGGTACTCCATGATGAGGATTCTCTTAATGGATCGAAATATTTCGAGCAATTATCGACTAAAATTACGTGAGTAACCCGTTTGATCAAACTTTAAAGACCGAAGACTATTAATAATATATTATTTGCTATTATGCTTAGCGTTTGTGGACAATGAGAAAGCCTTCGATTGGATGGAAATATGGGCGGTGCTTGAGTCTGTTCAGCGATGCCATATTGACTATCGGTACACCGAAGTGTTGAAGTGTTTCTCTTTCGCCATGCCCATGGTAAATTGTCCTTCAACAGCCTCCCAACACCGTCCCCAAATGACGGTACAACGACCGTCCCACCTTCGTGGGATGCGACCCGGCCACAGCTGCAGTAGCGAAAACGCGTGAGCAGCCACACATACTCCAGGAGGAGTATCGTTTGTATAGTAATGCCACAATGTCAGTGGTGAAATATAATAAATATAAATATCTTGGGACATCTTACACAAATCGACTTAGACCCAAGGTAAGCTCCAATAAGGCTTGTGATGTGGGTACCAAGCGACGATATAATAATAGATAGATACACATAGATACTTATATGTATACATTACATAGACAGCCATGCCATGACCAAGTGACAAATATTTGTGATAAATAAATACACAAATAATGCCCTCGCCGGGATTCGAACCCGGAACCTCCAGCTTCGTAGGCAGGGCACTACCAACTAGGCTACGGAGGCTGACAATGAAATGATGAGGTAACCCTTCGTGCAGGAGTCCGATTCGCATTTCACTGATTTTAATAGCTGTTTTTCTGTTTCTTCAATTTATAACATCTAATAATAACTGAATAAAAAATACTATTCAACACAATCAGATGAAGCACTAAGCCAAAAGCCTCATTTCAAATTCGTGTCCACAAAGCCTACATTCAGACATTTAGATTCTATTTCAGCGACGGAAACCTGGTATTGAATATTCCGAAATCCCAAACAGTCCAGGTAAATTAAATCTGATTACTGCCGGCTAAACTTGTCTGACAATAACATAGGAACGCTTTTAAGCCGGTGAATATTTTATATTCCGCCTTACCTCCCTCTGACTCTCGATTTGATGGACAAGGGGGGTGGTATTTATAGATATTAGTTGGTGTAAATGGGCGGGATATTTACTCGCGAGCATTGCGAAAGATTTTAACTATGCATTCTAGACATCAAAATAAACAAAAAATACTATTAAAAAATTTTTCTCTTTTTTTAGACATTTTAAAAACTTTTTAACATTTCCAATACTTTTTATCAAAGCAACAATTTGTTAAAATTAATTTTTAAATGATTTTTTTAGGGACAGGTTTTTTTGTCAAGTCTATTCCTATTTTTTGATTGTCAGGTAAAGGTTGTGGTAATATTAGAACACATTGTTGTAGCATTGTAATCAAAAAGAAGGTTCAAATCCCGGCGAGGGCATTATTTGTGTATTTTCACTTCTCATGCTCTTAAAATGTTATTTTAGTCCCTGCATATCGGGACTAAAACTCTTTATTAATCTCTAGGAACTAAAGTAATTTTTTTTTAATTGACGTTGGAAACCCGTAAACAGCCACACTCACGGCGTTCAAGAATAAAGGATAGTCGCCATTTTCAGTGCTTGTATACGTATATAGACCACTTTTGTGCATGCCGTGGATACAACCTCTAAACTTTTTTTTAATTGACTTTGGAAACCCCTAAACAGCCATTTCTGGTGTTTATGATTTTTGAACGAACGATTATTGACATTGAAAGTAACCTCAAAATGTCAATCATGCAAAAATATTAAGAAGAATCGATTTATTTTCTTGATATACATTTATATTTAATACTTGTTTAATATATGATTAAGATTGAATCCAATTTATTACTTATGTAATAAATTTAATAACCAATTAGCTTCAAAATAGTTATGTAGTTAGCTCCAATTCGTTGGCTGAATATGCAAGTATTTAAAGCGTCATATTTCGAAAAAGGAATACAGATAAAAACTAAACCGCGGAACGAATTGGATTGCTTATTTTTTGTGTTTTTGTCCATAAGTAATATTGTTCAAATCGTAGTTATGTAATTTACGATGTCACGTTATGCGATGAAGAAGTATTAACGCCTTACTCCAGAATGAAGAAGAATGCAAAAGACGTGGTGCAAAATCTTTTGCCACCGAAATCTAGTGTAATATATTCAAAAGCGTATCAAACTTTTATGGATTGGAAAACTGGAAAGCAAATTAGGTAGATACCAACATCATTTATGGAAGGCGTATTTCTGACATATTTTGATGAAAAATCTAAGAAATATCAACCGTCATCACCTTGTAGCATATATTCCATGCATAAAACCACACTGCAACTAAACCATATAACTTGAAAAAGTTTGCGAACTTATCGTCAAGTGGCCATGTTCCGAAGAAATCGGAAGTTATGACATCGCAGAACATATATATTTTTTGTTTTTTATTTGTTCTTTCTGTTAATAAATACTGAGATTATGTAGAACGTAGTTTTTTTCCTCGCATTCAAAGTGAAAAGTAGAGTGTTTAATTCGGGACTAAACAGCCATAATGACACTCGAACTACATCCACCCTCGCTACGCTCGGGTGGATAAATATCTCGTGCCATAATGGCCTGTTTTAGTCCCTCGTTGAACAATCTACTATTATTTATCACAAATATTTGTTCCTTGGTCGTGGCTGTCAATGTATCTATATGTATTTAGGTATCTATTAAATATATCGTCGCTTGATACTCAAATCACAATCCTTAATTGAGCTTACCGTGGGGCTAGGTCGATTTGTATAAGATGTCCCAAGATATTTATTTATTTAATGTATGTATACCAGCTCTTAACCCTTTATCTACCCCTAACAATTCCACCAGTCAATCTTATGAAAAAGTGATAGATAAGTCACGCACATTAAGTCGGTACCTACAATCAATAATATTTTGCACAAAAGATTGTGGACATAAGCTGATTCAATGACCATTCACTAGGTTTGTAGGTCTTTGTTTTATCAATACTAGATAAAGACTATATTATGAAAACTTTAGATAAATATCCTGTTATTGAACGTGACACAGAGAAATGACGTCGAAAGGAGCGTTGAAACCAAAAGAGCATTCGCTATTCTAACCCCCCACTCTACGAAATTCGATCGTTACACAAAACGTGATTGGTTGATTTCGTAGAACGGGGGATAGAACAGCGAATGCTCTTTTGGTTTGAACGCACCTTTATACGGGCGAAGCTCTTAACGGGTGTTAGTTTAGGACATAATAAGTACATTTAGATAACTTTTACTTAAAATTAGAACAACAAAATAATCCATACATAAAATAAGTAAAAAAAGTTTTAATTTAAACGGTTTTTATTGCACCAAAAACTAGAAAATAAAAAATATTTGTAACTAACCGTAGATGCTACTTTCTGTAGATTAGTCACGTGAAACTATTATCACTGTAGTCTTCCCAAGTCGGATGCTGAAAGCCACGTTTAGCCTCTATGTCAGTGGATTAAGCGTTACCTAATCGGAAACTTTTACCAAACTGAAATAAAAACGTGGGGCGTACGCAATTGTGATTGAGTCACTATATTCATTTAAGAACACACATAGAAATCAAGACAGCAATAGTGTAATAAGTTTTGTTCTGGCCTTGATAAAATTTACTTACCTCTGTAGAAGTGTTGGAACAGATTGATGATTAGTTGCGAAATTAAACCTACAATTACATATTTTGAACTTGTATGTTTCTCTATAATATCGCCCCACGTTTTTATTTTAGTTTGGTAAAAGTTTCCGATTAGGTAACGCTTAATCCACTGACATAGAGGCTAAACGTGGCTTTCAGCATCCGACTTGGGAAGACTACAGTGATAATAGTTTCACGTGACTAATCTACAGAAAGTAGCATCTACGGTTAGTTACAAATATTTTTTATTTTCTAGTTTTTGGTGCAATAAAAACCGTTTAAATTAAAACTTTTTTTACTTATTTTATTTTCAAGTTTTTAGTGCAATTGTTAAGTTAATATCCGATACTATACCTACTTATTCTAGATCAAAGATGTTGTTTGTAATATGCAATACAATTAGGCATGTTAGCTTTTAACTCTCGCGTTTTAATCACGCCACATATTTAAACGTAATGGACATTATTTTATGTGTACCGAGAGGGGAATCCCTGCTGTATAAGTATTTTTAGAAATCTGAAACTTAAAAAATATCAGCTTGAATGCCCGAAGTGTCTCAAATGGACGTGTTATTCACACAATACCTTAGATAACAGAGACCTGAAAATAAGGATTATATTATATCAATCAATTTGGTTTAATGAGAACATCAAGTAAATTTTTTTATATTGTACACATTATACAAGTCGAATTTTGAGACTATAAAATATAAACTCATACTGTCAGTCGACCAACCGGTGGACCGCAGCATGCTTAGCCAAGTTGCCATTCGCTAACGCTTGGTAGCGTATCGTAGTTTTCCCACTCTGTCACTCTTTCATATTAGTGAGACAAAGATAGTTAACTGCCTTTCGTTTACGATTGACGATTAAGCGTTAGTTATTGGCAACTTGTCTAAGCACCCAGGTCTGACGGAAAGTCCGACGCGAACCGAGGGTCCAAAGGGTCAATCCATGCAAAACCACCTGCGCTGTCACTCTATCAGCTGGAGGGCCGCAGACCCGACGGCTCGCCCTACGCGATCCACTCACGCTGTCACTCTATCAGCTGGAGGGCCGCAGGCCCGATGGCTTGCCCTACGCGATCCACTCACGCTGTCACTCTATCAGCTGGAGGGCCGCAGATCCGACGGCTCGCCCTACGCGATCCACTCACGCTGTCACTCTATCAGCTGGAGGGCCGCAGGCCCGACGGCTCGCCCTACGCGATCCACTCACGCTGTCACTCTATCAGCTGGAGGGCCGCAGGCCCGACGGCTCGCCCTACGCGATCCACTCACGCTGTCAATCTATCAGCTGGAGGGCCGCAGGCCCGATGGCTTGCCCTACGCGATCCACTCACGCTGTCACTCTATCAGCTGGAGGGCCGCAGATCCGACGGCTCGCTCTACGCGATCCACTCACGCTGTCACTCTATCAGCTGGAGGGCCGAAGGCCCGACGGTTCGCCGTACACGATTCACTCACGCTGTCACTCTATCAGCTGGAGGGCCGCAGGCCCGACGGCTCACCCTACGCGATTCACTCACGCTGTCACTCTATCAGCTGGAGGGCCGCAGGCCCGATGGCTCGCCCTACGCGATCCACTCACGCTGTCACTCTATCAGCTGGAGGGCCGCAGACCCGACGGCTCGCCCTACGCGATTCACTCACGTTGTCACTCTATCAGCTGGAGGGCCGAAGGCCCGACGGCTCGCCCTACACGATCCACTCACGCTGTCACTCTATCAGCTGGAGGGCCGCAGGCCCAACGGTTCGCCCTGCGCGATCCACTCACGCTGTCACTCTGTCAGCAGGAGGGCCGCAGGCCCGACGACTCGCCCTACGCGATCCACTCACGCTGTCACTCTGCCGGCTGGAGGGCCGCAGGCCCGACGGCTCGGCCTACGCGATCCACTCACGCTGTCACTTTATCAGCTGGAGGGCCGCAGACCCGACGGCTCGCCCTACGCGATCCACTCATGCTGTCACTCTATCAGCTGGAGGGCCGAAGGCCCGACGGCTCGCCCTACGCAATCCACTCACGCTGTCACTCTATCAGCTGGAGGGCCGCAGGCCCGACGGCTCGCCCTACGCGATCCACTCACGCTGTCACTTTATCAGCTGGAGGGCCGAAGGCCCGACGGCTTGCTCTACGCGATTCACTCACACTGTCACTCTATCAGCTGGAGGGCCGCAGGCCCGACGGCTCACCCTACGCGATTCACTCACGCTGTCACTCTATCAGCTGGAGGGCCGCAGGCCCGATGGCTCGCCCTACGCGATCCACTCACGCTGTCACTCTATCAGCTGGAGGGCCGCAGGCCCAACGGCTCGCCCTACGCGATCCACTCACGTTGTCACTCTATCAGCTGGAGGGCCGAAGGCCCGACGGCTCGCCCTACACGATCCACTCACGCTGTCACTCTATCAGCTGGAGGGCCGCAGGCCCGACGGTTCGCCCTGCGCGATCCACTCACGCTGTCACTCTGTCAGCAGGAGGGCCGCAGGCCCGACGACTCGCCCTACGCGATCCACTCACGCTGTCACTCTGCCGGCTGGAGGGCCGCAGGCCCGACGGCTCGGCCTACGCGATCCACTCACGCTGTCACTTTATCAGCTGGAGGGCCGCAGACCCGACGGCTCGCCCTACGCGATCCACTCATGCTGTCACTCTATCAGCTGGAGGGCCGAAGGCCCGACGGCTCGCCCTACGCAATCCACTCACGCTGTCACTCTATCAGCTGGAGGGCCGCAGGCCCGACGGCTCGCCCTACGCGATCCACTCACGCTGTCACTTTATCAGCTGGAGGGCCGAAGGCCCGACGGCTTGCTCTACGCGATTCACTCACGCTGTCACTCTATCAGCTGGAGGGCCGCAGGCCCGACGGCTCACCCTACGCGATCCACTCACGCTGTCAGTCTATCAGCTGCAGGGCCAAATGCCCGACGGCTCGCCCTACGCGATCCACTCACGCCGTCACTCTATCATCTGGACGGCCGCAGGCCCGACGGCTCACCCTACGCGGTCCACTCACGCTGTCACTTTATCAGCTGGAGGGCCGAAGGCCCGACGGCTTGCCCTACGCGATTCACTCACGCTGTCACTCTATCAGCTGGAGGGCCGCAGGTCCGACGGCTCACCCTACGCGATCCACTCACGCTGTCAGTCTATCAGCTGGAGGGCCAAATGCCCGACGGCTCGCCCTACGCGATCCACTCACGCCGTCACTCTATCAGCTGGAGGGCCGCAGGCCCGACGGCTCACCCTACGCGGTCCACTCACGCTGTCAGTCTATCAGCTGGAGCGCCCACTGCATCTTTTCGTCCAATATTCCGCAGGGTTCGAAGACAAAAGTCTTTGATCAGTGTATGTTGCTAGTGATGACATACAGTACTTAACCGTGGTCGCTTACAATGGGCCTCATAAGAAGGCTCAATGTCACCCAAAGGGCAATGGAGAGGGCTATGCTAGGAGTCTCTCTGCGATATCGGATTAGAAATGAGACCATCCGCAGCAGAACCAAAGTAACCGACATAGCTCTTCGAATCTCTTAACTGAAGTGGCATTGGGTGGGGCTCGTTGCGTGTGGAACCGATGGCCGTTGGGGCGGTAAGGTTCTCGAGTGGCGGTCACTTACCGGAAGGCGCAACGTGGGTACCTAGGCCCTCCACAAGTTGGACTCATGACCTGGTGAAGGTCGCTGGATGCGGGTGGCACGGTTGGGGGAGGCCTATATTCACCAGTGAACGTCTTTCGGCTGATATGATGATGATGATTATAATGAAATCCGTATGTTTCTACCAAATACCTAAACCAGTACTTCAAAATCTACATATCGCTAAACCTAGCGGTTGTGGCAGGCAGTTACACTGGAGTATCAGATTTGAGGAGTTGGACGTTAGTATTAAATTCGCATGTTTCTACTTAATATCTAAAGAACTTCTTTAAAATCAAGATATCGATAAAAGATAAACCTTGCGGTTATTGTGGGCAGTACTGCAGCATCAGGAGTCAGGAGTTGGAAGTCAAGATCAGGCTGTTAGTATTTGCTTATGCCAAACATGCTATACTTTCATTTTCACGTGTCTAACGCTCTCGGTTAAGGTAAGCAGTACGTCTACAGCATCAGGCTTTGAGGATACAAGGATACAAATATTATAATATTGCATTGTCATGGGGACTTGACACGAGTTCCAAATTTCATTGATTTTGGTGCAGTAGAAGTGGTCGAAAAATCATTTACAAGATTTGAAGCATCGACGACAGTTGATACGCGGTGAAGTTAATAAAAACCGTTTAAAAATAATTATAAGCGTGCAATGTAGAGCAACATGCTCAAGTTAAACGCTCGTTGATAGCTAATTTCAAAAGCAGATGATATAACTACCGTATCAATATATTGACAAATGTTCGTAGCTACTAGGGTGTGCTCAGGCACAGCCTAGTAGCTACATTGCTGCTCCGAAAATCTTAAAAAATATTTATGGGATCATAGTTAAGAGTAACTTAAAAAAACCTCGTAATCCATGATTATACTAATGAATCTCATTCCTGGTTTAATTTATCCCGTATTAGGTTTACTTACACGCGGTATATACTCATACAAAACAAACACGAGGCTGTCAATCCCAAAACACTCTAAGCGTAGGTACGTAATATTTATTTAATACACAACATTTCAATAACAGTAAATCGCACTTGAAGTCGTCCGTGCGTTCCCTTCCACACGTCAACGCAATTCCTTCGAGCAAATAAATTTGGAGCAGGTGCGACGGACGTAGTCGCTGTCTCTGTCAGTTGTAATATGACTTATGCATATGAGTGAATCAACTTTTTTTTGTAACAACTTTTTTTAAGTTTTGGACCATTATTGGTAGCGTTTGGACTATACATAAATAGGTAGCTTTACTGTATTACGTTTTTTTATTTAGCTTTTTGTACATCCATTATATGGGTGAACAAATTTTATTCTGTCTGTTATTACCATGGTTATGGTCACCTGCGTCACGCTGGTTTTATGCGAAATTAGCAAGGTACTTAAACTATGCAAACACGCATTTTTCTGGTGTTAATAAGCTCTTTCCTTCCAAACATGGACTACATGCATGCATCATTTTGCATAAACCCAGCGTGACTCAGGCGAGTCAGTAACAGACAGAAAAAGTTTATTCACCCAAATAATGGAGATACAAAGGAGGAGCTGAAATGAAAAACGTAATACTTAAACCACTTTACTATAGTCCAAACGCTACCAACAATGGTCCAAAACTTAATCGAATATGTTCCACTAGCGACCGGCCCCGGCTTCGCACGGGTACTATACCTACATAAAAACCTTCCTCTTGAATTACACAAGGTACCTATTAAAAAAAATCTCATCAAAATCCGTTGCGTAGTTTTAAAGATTTAAGCGTACAAAGGGACAGAAAAAGTGACTTTATTTTATACTATGTAGTGATTAGGTGTACTTGTTATATTAATCGTGCTATATCGCAAAAACTTCTCATTAATAATAAAAAAACTTGGACAAAGTCAAACAGAAGACTGATGCTTATTTAGGAGTTTAAATTGTGAACCATAGATGACCATAGTTGCAGTATTGGACCATAGTTAGGTGGGTTCACGTTCACGGTACAAGATAGGAACCAGTGGGACTAGTATCTTCCGTTTCGCGATTTTCTCGCGGCGACCCGTCTTTTTCTAATTAATAAAGTCGAAAAGAGATGGATAGCCGCGAAATGGCCGCGTGTGGCTGTTAAACCCAAGATTTTAGCAAATCTTCGCTGAGGCTGTTAGTTTTGAGATATTTAAAAATATGTGAAATCAATAAAATGACTTCATGATTCACTATGGAGCCAACTTCATAAACTGAAATGAAAATTTTGTTCCATAGAAATGGTCAAAGATACGTAGAACAAAATGTATGGGCATGGACTACTTGTTTAACTTGTTTATTTTGAAATGCTTACAAAGACCCGATAGTAAACGTTACTCATTCATGTTATTTTGAATAAAGCGGTACGTATGATTGTTAGCCACCTATCTTTAAATAACATACACCGTGCCGATGCGCTTAAGACTGATAACCGGATTACATCTAGTGATAGACAGTATGGGCCTCGAAACTAGCGTTTTTATACATCCCGGCCACTGCAGTGTGATTTTTTATTCACCGACCAAACATTACGGGGTTAATTCTAAGGTCATATATTACATACCGTTTATCGCTATCCTTTTCCCCAGCATATAAAAGAAAGATGTCAAATAGGGTCTTCAAAGAGGTGGGGCATAAGCTGTACGATCTGACGCGGGATCTGGGGGGGTTACCATGACGTACTAATGCGGTTCAGTTTAGGTCGAGAGAAAAGGACAAGGCTATACGAGTCGTATATCACTGTCCCTTTCCGTGAACCTAAACTGAATCGCATTAGTACGTCATGGTAACCCCCCAGAAGGCTATATCTAGCACAGCGAATCAGCATTGCCATTCAACGTGGCAATGCTGCCAGCCTGGCACGCTACCGATTGACATGGACAACATTTTTATTTATAATTGATTAGTATTTTATTTTTGTAAGTTTTTTTTATGTTGGCACAACAAAGTGGGTTTTTTTAAAGATCAATTTTATTATTTCTATATAGGTAATTTTGTTTCTAGTTTTCAAAATAAAAGTAATATGACCCAAAGAAAGATATTTTATTTGGTGATGTTGAAAGAGGCCCTTAACCTTTTGAAGGAAAAAACTAAAAGGTGTGATATGTTGTACCAAACTAACGACACCTAAATTGCAAACACTGTGCTTAATCCTGAGCGTAATGAGGGGTGCAAGTGCTTTTTACATAAGCTTTGAGTAGTTGATTATGAACGTAAACTTTATTTACTAATTTCATTGTTATTTTTATGCTAGCAAGAAAAAACTGCCACAACTGACAACACTGCCTGCCGATTCTATGGCCCAAATCGCAAGGATATCGCGGGCTGATTGCGCATTAGCATGTCAAGCGACCATGTCTAACCGAATCTGACTGTACCACTAATGGCTGCCGTTGATTGAAATCTAATTCAGGAGCGATACTATAATTTACGCGTTCCGTTGCAGTGTGTGACAAGTGGCATATAATTCCATAGATTGCAACCGGCGTACGCAATATGCAGTTGTGCGTTGATGCGTCTGTAAATGTGAAGTGTTTTGTTTTTAAATTCAGGCATCAGAGTTCCTTATTTCTACGATTAAATGATTATTTGATTAAATATTTTCATTGACACACAACATTATTTGTAATAAAACCTGACTTCGAGGAAAATGATAACTTAAATTAGCATTATTTCGTGAATGAATTTATATTATTTTTGACGAAGAGATCTTGGTATTTTATGTATATTCAATGACATTGGCGTCATTACTATCAGCTCTCAAAGTAGTGACCCAAATTCAAACGGAACCAGAAATTCGGTTCGATAAGCTTTTAAGCTCGTTCACATGCAAGCCACGAGCATTCTGCTCGACGACATTTCCTATACCTTACCGAGCAGGGGGCTACCACGATCTACTTATGCGACTCAGTTTAGGACCTAAACTAAATAAATCAATAAATATTTTGGGACATCTTACACAAATCAACCTAGTCCCATGGTAAGCTCAATTAAGGCTTGTGTTGTGGGTACCAGGCGACGATATATATAATAGATAGATACTTAGATACATACACAGCCATGACCAAGGAACAAACATTTGTGATTAATAAATACACAAAGAATGCCCACGCCGGGATTCGAACCCGGAACCTCCAGATTCGTAGGCAGAGTCACTACCAACTAGGCTACAGAGGCTGACACTGAATAAACTGAATCACAATGTGTCCGTTCAATAGAATAACTGTCAAATGCCTCCACTACACGTCTGCGGATCGGTCCGTGGACGTCGGTATATGCATCCGCAGACGAATTTTCACCAACCGTCCACACGTTGATCGTTCAGTCTGAGTTAAATCTCGTCAGACGCTACTCGCGAGAAAGATGGACGTTGAAAAGATTGACAGTGCGAAGGTAAACTGACTCGCATTATCATTTGTCGTTTATCGTACACGTCATTTTCGCACTTGCATACTTGTTAGAACGTGACGGCAACAACAATGAACGATAACCACGGAACTATCATAAATCTACAGGCTAGGTGGCATAATCATGGTCTCTCTTTTCAAATGTGCTAAATAAGACACGTTGAAATTTCTCTGTTCCCTACCTACCATTCGCTGTACCCTTTGCTACGACGGCATTAAAGACCAAATGAAGGGTCTACGGAAAAAACATGTCCAGTGCTTAAAAAAAATCAGGGCAAATTCTCACCTTATTCTGTTTAAAGTAAGGTGGTTTTTCCTTCTGTAATTTGAATTGACTAGACGTGTTCTTTCCGTGGACCCTTCAAATACTTCCATATTGTGACATCTTAAAATTGCACAAATTTCGGTTACCTGCAATATAGGGTCAATGAACTTTGCCAGCCTCCGGAGTTAGTTAGTAGTGCATCTGCCTATAAAGCTGGAGGTTCCGAGTTCGAATCCCGGTAAGGGCATTATTTGTGCATTTATTTTTATCACAAATATTTGCTCCTTGGTCATGGCTGCCTATGAATTTAAGCATCTATGTACATAATGTATCTATATTGTTGAGTACAGCGTACCCAGCATTGCCTGCCGAAAGCTCCAGTTGGCAGAGCTCGGACACACGTGGGCCGGTCTACTGATGAGGAGGGCTGGAACGGCAGGAGGGCTTTTCTTATTAATAGGCAGGATCCATTTTTCTTCCTTTTTATTGTTCCTTTCTTGAGGGAGGTCAGCTCGACACTGCCTCCATACAAAATGCGTTGCGTATTTATACATCACTGGCCATGATTTTCAGCCAATCGTCAAAACATGTCGACCAATCACAAAGCAGCTTATTTCTGTTTCATGAAATCTAGTTCTGTTCTGCTCATCAACTTTAATGGTCCAAAAATGCCGCGCTCTGATTGGTGGACTTCACATTGTTCGATTTATACTAGCCTACTTTCGCTATGATCTAAATACATTTACCTAATTTTAATCAAGCCATGCCGTAATGTTTACATTCATTGTTTGTAAATAAACTTTACACGTGGTTATCCATCGTTCACAACAAAAACACATGCGGAATTGTTTACGTTCTAAACAATAGGCGTTCGACTCTCTCTATTGTTCTCCGTTACCTGCAATGTTTTGGGTTAAAACCTTTATTTTAAACATTACGTTGGGTCACTGGCCTAAGGGTCCATTGCATCATTTGAATAGGTATCTGACCTATATTTAACGGGTTATAAATTTATAGTTCTTACATTAATTAGGCTCTGGCGAGGTATCAAATGGTTCATACATAGTACAAAATGCAACATTCTAAATCTTATACGCTAAGTTCAGGCAAACAATATTAGCCAATAGACGACGAGTTCATACTTCTAGGTTCTGTTCATACATTTTGCGTTCATGAAATTACTTATACGTTACTGATTACTTATATCTAACTTAATTACGTGAGGATCATTTATTTACAGGATTTATCTTATTCCTAGGCGTTCATCGTTCGCGACGTCGTGTCGCTAACATATATATTATATCGTCGGCTGGTACCCCACATCACAAGCCTTAATTAAGCTTACCGTGGGAGTAGGTCGATTTGTGTGAGATATCACAAGATTTTTTTTATATCAAAACTCATTCATATTATAATTATTATATGTATTTACATTTGGCATAATAGTGTTAATATTACACTTCAGTTTAGATCCGTATTTTGGTTTAGAGTTTAGACTCGTTCGCTAGATTGGAATACTCGGACAGACAAAGCAAATATCCGATAACGTGCTGCATACAAAAGAATAGCTTAACAAATATACCTACCGTCAAAGGCAAAATAAAATGTAACCTCGATATACTAAATTAATGCGATTCAATTTAGGGCACTGATCTTACCGTGAGCTACTAAGGCACTGGTCTCACCGCGAGCTACTAAGCTATGAACTATCGGCTATAAACACGAACAAAAGATAAGCACTCCCGTGTCTCTTTTGTTTACACGGGAGTGCGTATCTTTTGTTCGTGTTTATAGCCGATAGTTCATAGCTTAATAGCTCGCGGTGAGACCAGTGCCTTAGGCTATGAACTATCGGCTATAAACACGAACAAAAGATACGCACTCCCGTGTAAATAAAAGAGACACGGCGATACTCGCTCGGCGGTGATAGCTTATAGCTAGGCTAGTATCGCCGTGTCTCTTTTTTTACACGGGAGTGCGTATCTCTTTTTCGTCTTTATAGCCGATAGTTCATAGCTTAGTAGCTCGCGGTGAGACCAGTGCCTAGAGCCTATTGTGTTAGTTTCATGGAATTAATAACTGTCAAAAACTGACAAGCATGTATCTAAACTCTTAAACTGCAGGCCTAGACAAAATGACATTCTGCAATTGTATATAATAAGCATACCTGGGATAACTCGGGACATTTGTACGAAAGTGATGTAGCAAAATATTTTATCGACTAAAAATATATCGATGTTACTGTGAATGACAACATCAAAATGTATTAGGTACTTACTCTTCAATTAAAATAAAAAATAAATTTAAACGGGTAGTTTAGTTACGCGTTTATTTTAAAATAGTTTTCATAATATACAATTAATATTAAAGTATCAATATTTAAATTGTCATTTTGATTAAAATGACATCTGCATACAAGAGCCCCGATATCAGATATGACATCGAACCTCTGTACTGTAATCGAGAATGTTCAATAAGCACATGTTTTATCATAATTATATCGACATCTTTTTAATCGATATCAAATCCCTATAACTTGCCCCCAGTTATCCCAGGTATAGTCGGGGGAAGAAAAGTTTTTGGTCACATTAAATCCTACAGTTTCGGAAGCTTTTTCTAATGAATATTTAGGGTATACAGATTCACACCATGCAATAATCCCCAGTGCCGCGCGAGAGCTTCTCATCCAGTCGAGGACTTGAAGGTCAATAATTGGAACAGCATGTTCAATAATTTCTACCCTCGAGATTATGCATTCATTCTATTGTTTCAGATGATTTATAATTAAGGAAAAAAAATCCCCAGTTTTTTCGTAAAGCTTATACAAAAAAAACTATACCTTCATTTTTTTTTCCTTATTTGATAAAAAATATAACTTACAAAATCTTGCGCAATTCGAAAATTTGGTCATTGGACCAAAATAAAGATATAAACGTCTTAGTAACTTTTCTCCGCGGTGACACAGTTGCATCTATTTTTTTTTTCACTGTTATTATTTTATTTTGCTTATAAGACGTTTCAATGAAAACGTACAGCCACGATGATCTATTTCTTAGATAATATGTTTATTAACACACAAAATAAAAATAAAATTGCAATACATAATCAATGTATTTAACCATCGTTAAATTGTCGTTAACGATCGTTAGATGTCTTGGTACAAGGTGGTTTCTTGGTACCGAGGCGAAGTTTCATAATCTACTCAAACGAAACTAGTTCTTAAGCCCAGGTATAAAGAACAACTAATCGCGTGAGAACACGTTTATTTTGACAAGTTTGTTTTAAAATTCTCCAAAAAGATGCCCTAGCAACAAAGAGGTTTTTACTTTATCATCGGAAGTTTACAATGACACCTCGAAAAAGATAGCGAACCTAGCAAATCTTGGGTTTGATTGCCGCTCGCGAAATTGTCGCGGCTACTCGTCTCGTTTTGATTGTCATCATCATCATCATCACATCAGCCGAAAGACGTCCACTGCTGAACATAGGCTTCCCCCAAAGATTGCCACAATGACCGGTCCTGCGCCACCCGCATCCAGGGGACTCCCGCGACCTTCACCAGGTCATCGGTCCACCTTGTGGGGGGCCTACCCACGCTACGTCTTCCGGTACGTGGCCGCCACTCAAGAACCTTCCCGCCCCAACGGCCATCGGTTCTACGCGCAATGTGCCCCGCCCACTGTCACTTCAGTTTAGCGATTCAGAGAGCTATTTCGGTTACTTTGGTTCTGCTGCGGATGCGTTTTGATTGTATTGATTAAAAAAGCCGCGAGAAGGCCGTGAGTGACTATCAAACACAAGATGTGCTAGACCCACCAACGACTGTTTTGTACTGTAGAGGAGTGCCTGTCGTGTCGCATAACGTCGATTGTCCTAAAATTTTTTGGCCGAGAATGTTTGACATAATGTTAAATGGCATACTACTTGTTTAGCCTACTTAATTTTGCGCATACACGTTTAAAATACCTACACCATATTTATTCTAATATTCATTACTCGAACGTCAAATGACCTAAAGCATAATAATCCTAATGTTCATTGTAATAAATATTGTTTTCCCTACTAATCGAACTGTCAATTTTCACTGCGCCTACTTTTATCATGTACGAAATTTCATTCAAAAAGGCATTTTAATAATAACATGCAAAACATTTGAACAACATGGTGAATGGTTAAAAAAATATTCAAGTAATAAACTAGGGTAAAACCGACGTGGATTGGTTAGATTTCGAAGCTAGGGCAGAGTGAATGTAGTCTTTAAATACTTAAGTATTTTTAATCAATTGTTTACACATCCTCATACTTACAAAACCAAAAAAAGGGGGGACGGGGGGCGAAGCCCCCACCAGGGGGCTCGGGGGGCGAAGCCCCCCGCATTAAAAAAGAAATAATCTGAACCTTCCCCTACCTTAACCTGGATAGGTTCGTTAGGTACCTTTTATCCCTTAGAGCGGAAATAGAAGCCCCGCGCAGTGGGGCTTCGTCGACCGGTTCCCAGGTCAAAATTGCTCACTTAAATTCTTTGGACAACAGGGCTAATTATTCAGTAATAATTAAGTATAAGGAATCAATTTTTTTTTTAAATTAGTTAAAGGTAGGTAATCACTTTTAGTACATTAAATAGTAGGAACATCACCATTATGAACAATAATTTTTCGATACATATACATTAGACACAAAGATCATTAGGACAAACAATATTTAGGAACAACCAAGTTAGGATTAACAATTTCGTCATAACAAAAATATGCGCAACAATGTTTATGCCATACATTTTTCGGCGTAAAGTTGTTATGCGACAAATTTTTCGAAATAAAAACATTATGCCACCCGATATAAACCCTAATTTAGCAAAAACGAGACTTATTTCAACACTAGGTCCTAGAGTAGATATTTCTTTATAAGCTAGGAACGGTCCTGGCGAGAAGTTTACTGCTGCTAGGGTGTCCTTGGCTAACGTCTTGTCGGATACCTAAAACAATCTTTTAGACTAGAAGAAATGGTAGAAAACTTTTTAATCATTACAATCGAAAAGAAGTGGGTATCTGCCAGTTGCTGTCTAACACAAGATTTGCTAAGCCGCACATGACATATTTATAGCAGTCCCTTTGCTTTACCTAAGACAGGACAGTTATAAGGTAACCATAAAAACATCAGTTTCCGGTAAAACCGTGATCGGTCATTGGTTAATCAAGCTTTGTTATGAAGTAGCCATAGCGACTTCAGCATCCGTGTAACTCGCGGGATCGGTCATTGGCCACCCGAGTTTTGTTATAATGTAACCATAGCAACGTCCGCATCGTTGTTGAACATAGTTCGGCAAAAGTCGTTGATAACGAATCAAGGTTTGTTGTAATGTAACCACAGCAACATCAGCATCCGTGGAATTCGCGGACTCGGCCATTGCCTAACTGAGTTTTGTTATTATTTAACCATAGTAACGTCTACGTCATTGGTGAACAGATTTCGGCAAAAGTTGTTAATAACGAATCGATCCCGATCAGTAATGTGTACCGACTAATTTACGAACTGTAACAAGTGACTCAACAATCCCGGTTCGCGACTGTACCTTCTGTTTGACAATGACAACATCACTCGGCCTGTCCTTTTCTTTTTTCGTCTCTTTTTAATCAATATAGTCCAATAGGGACGGGTAGCCACGAGAAAGCCGAGTGGTTCAGTCACACACAAGATATCGTTTTATAAGCCATTTGTCCCGTGTTTTGTTTGGCCATGGTCATTTCAATAGAAAGGGACACAATTCTGACAGGAGTCATCTCACGAAGACCGTTTTTGTTTTACAATTTGCACAATTTAGTAGTGGTATCTTTGCATTCGAAGCCATAGACCATGCAGTTATAAATGCGAACTTTTTTATGTGAAGTCTCTTTCTCTACTATTACAACATAATGACAATTTACGTCAAGTTGTTATATCAAAACATTACCAAAAATATAAAATAAATTATAAAATTGCGAATTGCGATGCACACGAAGCACATCATTAATAAGAAAAGTAAGCCAATCATTGTGTAAACGACTTGTCAACGAATATTATCTGAGTAGATAATAGAAACAAGCACTATTGTTGTCATCTCAAAGCAACGTATACCAATTGCAGTTCTGACTGTGACCTGTGGGTTTTCACTTCCAACCAGATTAACAGTGAAATTCTTACTTAGTTTCGACTTGATCCTGTTCTCAGTACGTGTTATGTCGTGTCAGAGTGGAGTCAAATAAAGAAGCAGATCGTATCTTCGACATCATCGTAGTCGTACCTATGTCTACAAATTCAATTAATTTAAATGCAAGTTGAGTGTTTAAGAGTTCACCCGGTGAGATATGTGATTAGTGCACTATTTTTGTTGTAACCGTTTACTTAATAAATTGTTTTGAAGTCACTTTATGGCGTTTTACTAATTTAGTTATTTCGTCAGTTCACACCTGATAATTGAGATTGTGATCTGTTACGTAATGTTGAAAAAAGTGACAAAGTAATCAATAAGTAGATAGGTATGTTTAATAAGCAATACTGATTCATTTAGATTCAATAATACGCGAAACCGATAGTACCTAAATGTGAATGTCAAATGTTCGACTGGACACATAATGTCTGCAGTACATTGCTGGGTCGATTAACTTTGTTAGAAAAATATAGAAAATTTATTTTTGTTTTTAATTAATTAAAACCATTTGGAGTTAATTACTGATTAGTTAAAGGGTCCATGTTTTCATTTATTGCTCTTATTACAGGCCACACCCTGTATATATTTTTGAATAATTGTAACACCTCATTTTGCGTCGGGAATTAAATACAGGCCCCTAATAGGTTACAAGTTGTATAGGTGCCTATATATTTTTAATCGTCAGTTCAAAAACTGCTTAATACCTATTTATTTTACTACTAATTTTTATTTAAGACGTTTCTACTTCCTTCCTACGAAATTCCTTCTGTAATTTGACGCACCGTCCTGTCTACATAGTACCCCACCTACGTTTATCCGCTGCCCTGCCCTGCCGGCCGCGCATTTATGACGTCAGCGCCGCTCCGATTTATTTTAACAATAACCATTTCGAAAATTGTAGGAAATGCTTAGAGTATACATAGGGGATTTTTTTCGTATTGTGCCACAACTAATTATTGACAAGAGGTACATTAAAAAAATAAAATGTAGAATTAATGCGCCTGCACGTAAATCAGTTAAAACTGTAAAAAAAATAGTTAGCATTGAGTCACTGACGTAATTTTTTCTTTGGATGAGTACAATAATTGTCGGGTCATTATAGTAAAAAATCACCATTTGTTTAATTTCTGTTTGATTGAATATATTGCGAAACTACAAATCAAATTATTTATTAACTAAATATTTTGATTTGTACTTTTTTAATTTTTCTGCAGTAGTCACACTACTTAATACTAAAGGCGCCTAGCCTTGTAAGCGATTGCATATACCCGAGAAATTTGACCTGTGGTTGCTAAGACCGAGTGGCCGAGGGGTACAGGCATCAGCCGCGAAAGCTGAGTACGTGGGTTCGTTCCCCACCTCGGACATAGGTGATCTTGGTCGTTTTTCTTTGGTATATGACATCTAATATTTATAATTCTGTTTGATTGTTATGAATTTTAAAAATAATTTTATTTTTTCTGACTATATCTACGATTATTCAGTGGTGAGTTTTTAAAATATTGTCTTAAATATTCAGTTAGGCCCCTCGGATAATAAATCCCTACTGTAGGATTGATTGTTTCTTTTTATTAAACAATTAAATCTTAATATTGATTTTATGAAAAAACCTCCACACATTTATCAGGGATAATTAGATTCATATATTCACAAAACGATGTTTTATCATATTCCTGAAATAAATATACTGTAGGATTTAATGTAATTTTCTCGAACAAGTTAAAGTTTAGCTCCCGGACTAGTATGACAATAAGCGATACGAGAAGTCATGTGACCATAGTAATGTATGGAAATGTTTACGCGACTTTAAGAGTTCCTAGTTGACTACGGAACCTTAACACGGCCATGTATAAGGAACATAATTATATTTTGATAAACGCGCAAAGAATTACTTTCAACGGTATTCAAACCAAGACCATCATTTAATTCAAAGTGCAACGACAACAACAAACACATTTATCAATTTTAGAAGATTTTTTTCGTAGACCATACTGTATAGAGATCACATACAGTGTGAGGCCTACAACCCGGGCGATAATTTAAATGGTGCATTAATAAGCTAAGCAACAATCATTTCCACATAAGTATAGTCATAAAAAAATATATTTTTTATTGTTTGCATTTTTTTTTTCTTTGGAAATTTTGTTATTATGGGTTCTTTTACTTGACTTAAAAGTTATTAATAACTTATCATTTTTGTAACATTGAAAAATGTACAAAAACTTAAAAAAACGTACCAAATTAGTGTATAAATAAAATCAAAATAACTATTATGAGTACCTGGTATACTATCTTGATGCCGATATCCAGTACTTCGGGTCCATAACTTTGAATAACAATATCTCCAAACTTATCAATTTTTAAACATCGGGACCTTTACAGGATTATAATATTGCGGATAGCCTAAGGAGTCACCCATTTCATTTTTCTCCCGTGTTCAAGGCCAGACACTGTATAAGCAGCCCGACACGATCTTGGCCGGTATTATTCCAAATAAAAGCAGATTAGGGTCAAAAATGTCCGAGTATCCTAAACACACAGCCGGCGGCCAATAGCAAGTTGCCAGTAATCCTAAAATTACAATCTGTCATGTTTGTTTAGGGTTCATTTTAATCGGCCCCACCGCTGGGGCTAAAGAGCTTAACCCCCTAGCAGAATAGAAGGCGAATATTGCAAATAGGATATAGTTGCCGATTTTTAAGAATGAACTTTTGACAGTTATAGTTTGATCCTTATTAATATGAGGGTAAGACTCATCATTTTCCCGAAAGTCTTAATTATCATATACAGTACGTTTCCATGACACGGGCTTTTACGAAAATGGGTAATAATACGCATTATTAGCAATCGTTTTCAAGTATTAACATTTGACAAATAATTAAATTGACCGTGCAATTAATTTTATTTCCTCCGAACGGTCAATGTAACACGTGTACTGCTTAGTTGTCAAACGTTGTGAGTGGCTGCGATCTGTCATTGTAAAGTGCAAATTAACGATTCATTTTGAAGTACATTGCTTCTCAATTAACTTTTCTTAGAAAGTTAATTACTTTTGAAATTAGCATTTTGAATCGAATAATGTTTCACGCTGCCCCCGTAACCATAAACGCAACAGTAACTACTCGTAGTTTTAAAATATTGATTAATACAGAACATAACTTGCAGTTGAATAAAGTAAACAATTGATTGACACTTCAAAACTAGTTACTGCGTTTATGCTGACGGGGGCAGCACGGTTTGGCTAGAAATCTGCATCGCATTCCTCGGTTTCGATAAAAGCCAGTATCATAGACACACACTGTATATTATTATGAGGTTCATTTCCAAAGTGTCAAATGTTCATTCTTAGAAATCGCCAACTATAGTTATGGCACAGTACAACAAATACCGTGTGGTGACGGCAGTTAGAATACATTTGTCACCACCCCAACTCTTCTCGCGGGTGTACATTCCCGCGGGGATTACTTTGGTTACCTTTTTATAATTTAAAGGTTTGTAAAAGGCCTTTATTGATTGAAACCAGACTAAAACGGAATTCATTGTGAAATTACGCATGCAAATATTGCTTTTTCAAAAACTTCGTGTTGATGTTAAATTTATAATTTTGTTTACCCGGGATGATCGTAAAATAAATATTGACTACATCAGATTTGATTTCGAAAGGTATTATGTACATAACTAATCATCGCAAATACTCAATCAGGTTTATTTGATGAATTTGTGTGGACTAATAAAATTTAAATAAATAAATAAATGTACACGAGGATAAAGAATTACCTTTTACAGCGTATTTTAACAGAAGCAAATAATATAAACATGTCGATTTTTTTTTTCTGTTGTAATCCTATCATCACATCATCAGCCTATGGTAGTCCACTGCTGGACGTAGGCCTCTCCTATTAACTATGCGATCGCAGTAACGTGTCCACTATGAAGACGCTGCTGCCCATCTTTAATCTTTTATCAAATAACGGTTAGTGACACTTCAATCCCTTAGTCGACTCTTACGACACCCGCAGGAGGAGTTGGGGTGGTGACAAATGTATTCTTACTGTCGTCACCATACGGCAATCCTATAAGTGTGGGTTATCCTTGATATCCTTTTAAAAATTATCTATCTATCTATCTATTCAGCCCGTATCCACCCACTGCTGAGTATAGGCCTCTTCTTTATTACGCCACTCCTCTCGGTCCTGTGCTAACCTCATCCACATCTTATTTGTTGTGCGGCAGATATCGTCAAACCACCTTGTCGATGGCCTGCACGCCGACCTTTTTGCCCACCTTAGCCACCATTCAGTAACCTGCCTTGTCCATCTCCCATCTGTTCTTCTCGCCAAGTGTCCCGCCCATCTCCACTTCAGTTGTGTAATGCGTTTACCGACGTCCAATACTTTTGTTCGGCGTCGGATTTCGCTATTGCGGACTCGATCGACAAGGGATATGCCCAACATGGCTCGCTCCATGGCTCTTTGTGCCACGTTCATTTTGTGGAGCAATCCCTTGGTGAGAGCCCAGGTTTCCGATCCATAAGTGAGGACAGGCAGCACACATTGGTTAAATACCTTTGTTTTGAGGCATTGAGAGATCTTGGACTTGAGGACGTCCGCAAGGTTACTGAATGCAGCCCATCCCAGCTGGATTCGTCTAGCGACCTCTTTCTTCAATATTCCTTGGCCGAAAGATAAACAATGTCCAAGATATACATAATCATCCACAATCTCCACCTGGGAATTTCCAACAGTGATGTTTGGTGTTTCAAGTGGATGATTAGTCATGATCTTGGTCTTGGACATGTTCATCTTAAGGCCAACCTTCAGAGATGCTACCCGAAGTTCGTCGAGCATATCATGGAGGTCTGCAACGTTCTCAGCTAGGAGGATCAGGTCATCTGCGAACCTTAAATGCGACAGTCTCGCGCCATTGATATCGATACCTCTTTCGCTCCAGTCTAGAGTCTTCATCACGTCTTCCAAGACACTTGTGAAGAGCTTGGGCGAAAGGGTATCTCCTTGGCGTACACCCCGCTTCAAGGGCACGGGGTTGGTATGTTCGTGCATCTGTACTTGCATGGTTGCACATTTGTACAGCTCCTGGAGGATATCAACATATCTGCTGTCAATACCACAGCGATGGAGAGAATGAAACACCGCCCAGTGTTCGACACTGTCGAAAGCCTTTTCATAGTCGACGAAGGCAAAACACAGGGGCAGGTTATATTCTTTGCATTTCTCCATCAGCTGCTTAACCGTGTGAATATGGTCGAATGTTGAATATCCTCTCCGGAAGCCAGCCTGCTCAACGGACTGGTAATCATCGAACTGCCGGGACAATCGGTTACACAAAACTTTGGCGAACAGTTTATATATTTGTGGCAGTAGGCTGATAGGTCTGTAATCTTCCTAGCAAAGCTTTATCCCCTTTTTTGTGCAGGATTTTTACCGTAGCGTTATGCCACGCTTTGGGCGTAAAGCCATTACATAGGACTTTATTAAAAAGCTCCACCAACATGTCCAGTACGGGAATGCCACCTGCAATTAACATTTCCACGTATATACCATCCTCACCAGATGCCTTCCCTCTCTTCATGTGCCTAAGGGCAAGCTCAACTTCTTCCCGGATGATTCCCGGCAAGAGAGGATCTGAATGTCTTGGCGTACTGTCGGCCCTGGGATCTGATGCATCTCGTGATTCTGGTTCTGCTGTGGTCGACGCGTATAGGGTCGTGTAGAACTTTTCCACTATTGATTTTATATGGTTCCTATCTGTTACTATATTCCCATGTTCGACTTTTAGTTTAAAAATTTGATATCTGTTATTATTTAGTTTTTTCCTAAACACTTTCGGGCCTCTATTTTGTTTTATAGTTTCTGTTATTACTTTTGTATTATATTTTCTGATATCGGACCTTATTGCTTTATTTATTGCTTTATTAAGTTTATGTATTTGTTTTTGGTCGGCAGTAGTTTCTAATTTCTGGTCCCTTCTGGTATTCATCAGTGCTAGGGTTTTGGATGAAAGTTTCTTCTCTGTTGGCTTCTTTCTCCCCCCCACATGCTTTCTCACGTTTTCCCGGATACTGCTGCAGATGTTGTCGTTCAATGAGTCCACGTCTAGATCCAATTCTTTTAGGTCCTCAAATTGGTTTTTAAGCTCTATTTGAAATTCTTTTTGAAGAAACATGTAGTCCGTAGTATCATATTTCTTTACATGGGATCTTATCATTTTCTGTCTCTCCTTAGTAAGATCGAATCTTAAAGTGGCTCTCACTAACCGATGGTCGCTGCAAGTTTTAATGCGACTCAGGACGGATACGTCTGTGACTATATTTTTATTTGAACTTATAACGAAATCAATTTCGTTTTTAGTCCGTCCGTTTGGGCTGATCCAAGTCCACTTTCTTGAAGGTCGCTTTTTGAAGAAAGTGTTTAGGGCGAAAAGTTTATGCTGCTCCATGAAATTGACGAGCGTTTGTCCTCGGGGGTTCCGCATTCCCAGCCCGTATTTGCCGACTGAACCTTCATTTGCCAGTGCAGAGCCTAGTTTTGCGTTGAAGTCCCCCATGATGATCGAATAGTGGCAAGGATTGTCGTTCTGAGCTTTAACTATACTTTCATAGAAAGTCTCTACTGCCTCGTCTGAGTGATCTGATGTTGGTGCGTAGACCTGTATGATTTTAAGAGCATATCTTTTGTTCAATTGTAGGATAATGTAACAGACCCGTGATGACACGCTTGCTACATTTATCACAACAGAAGAGAGCTTGCTGTTTATTAGAAATCCGACTCCACCGTACGCTTTGTCCTCATTTCCCCGGTAGTACAACAGATCACCGCTTGGCAGTGTTAAAAGGTCTTCCCCTTTCCGCCTTACCTCAGACAGCCCAATTACATCCCACTTGATTTTTCCTACTTCCTCTAACAGTTCGCAAAGCCTATCATTTCCTTTCAGTGTCCGTGTATTAAACGTAGCCAGGGTCATCGTTTTTAATGTGTGGTTAAAAATAATAAGGGTCCTAAAGTAAAGTATTTTTATAGAGTCTGGCAAACGAAAGATGAGAATGAGTTTTTTACGGAACTTTTCATATGGCATCACAAGCTGAATTGTCAAACGTCATGTTCTGTCATTCGTTTGACTTGACATCCATTGCTCGCTTTCCACAATTTCAACGTTTTAAGGTGTTTATGATGAAAAAAAATTGGTTGCCTGTAAAGTCGGTATACGGGCGAAAGTTTTACGTGACAACGACTTTCACTTTTTATGTCTGTCTCTCTCGCTCTTAGGCGGGCTAACCATGCCCGAGTGGAAGGGACGCGTGCCTCTCACTCGCTCTCATTGTGAGCGCATAACGTGAGCGGAGCGTAACGCAGTTTCTTGAAGTGTCACCCGGCAAACCAATTTATAAGACGTTGTCACGTCAAAAAAACTGTGAAAAGTAATGTTCGTAAGCTGCTGCGTACTATACCTAATAAGTAAAGGGTTTAGCAGCCTTACCGAACAAGAGGTGCCTTTCCCCACGGATGAGGTCAATATTTTAGGTGGTGTACTAGCAGGACCTAAGAATACTCCATGCTTAATATCAGCTCTAGATCTTCTTTTGTTTCAGAGTTATTCAAGATAATGTAAAATATACAGGGTGCCGTTGAAAGTGGCATATTTCGTAAACTGTTCAAGTTAGATCAACCAAACAAAATTGTGTTTGATAACAATAAAATAAACTACAAAATGCATATTTTTAACCTGCATCTTGTCCTTATTTTTCATAATAAAAAAAGGTTTCTTGTTTTTTTTTTCCATATTTTTTTTTATTTCACGCGGAGGTACACCTACAAAAAAAATATGCATACATAGCCACTAATGTCCACTGTATACATAAATAAAAATATTTTCGTAAATCATCGTGCGTCATGCTAAAAAAAAATTTTTTTTAGAAGTAGTCGTTACTGGCATACAAATAAAGTACCAGTGCAGTGTGAACATAAGTTAGTGTGTAGGTATACAATCTCTCGACACTTACCGCACAAAATATCATTGACGTAAATTGACTTATACCAAAAAAGTTAAATCGGTGTAATACAAAAAAAAAAATTTTTTTTTGCTAATCCAGTTAAAAAACCATGAGTTCAAAAAAACTTTTTAGCTCATTTAGTTTTATGTCCACTGAACTACCAATATGTTTAATCATTAATAAGGTACAATGTTGTGATACCTAGATACATCACTCATAGGTCGTAACTTTAACATACTGTTTCTCCTTAATGGATAACTTTAAAACACTGGGACCTTTTGCGAATAACTAGAGGCAGTCAGAGGAGTCTTCCATTTGATTTTTCGCTCCTGTTACAGGCCACACCCTGTATAAATCAGCCTCTTGTCCAGTTTGTATGCATTTTTTCTTTCCACATATATTTTTTAACGTTTTTTCACAAGACTTACACTTAATTTTTTCCATTTTCCTACAGAAAATGCAACAAATCAAATGTAGAAAACAATACTATGTGTCAAATGTTTATCTCTCTTTTATAAAGCAAATGTACTAATAAGTCAATGTACGTCAATGATATTTTGTGCGGTAAGTGTCGAGAGATTGTATGCCTACACACTAACTTATGTTCACACTGCACTGGTACTTTATTTGTATGCCAGTAACGACTACTTCTGAAAAAAATTTTTTTTGGCATGACGCACGATGATTTACGAAAATATTTTTATTTATGCATACAGTGGACATTAGTGGCTATGTATGCATATTTTTTTTGTAGGTGTACCTCCGCGTGAAATAAAAAAAAATATGGAAAAAAAAACAAAAAACCTTTTTTTATTATGAAAAATAAGGACAAGATGCAGGTTAAAAATATGCATTTTGTAGTTTATTTTATCGTTATCAAACACAATTTTGTTTGGTTGATCTAACTTGAACAGTTTACGAAATATGCCACTTTCAACGGCACCCTGTATATTTTACATTATCTTGAATAACTCTGAAACAAAAGAAGATCTAGAGCTGATATTAAGCACGGAGTATTCTTAGGTCCTGCTAGTACATCACCTAAAATATTGACCTCATCCGTGGGGAAAGGCACCACTTGTTCGGTAAGGCTGCTAAACCCTTTAAAGAAAAACAAGAGGAGAAAATCATCGCTTAAAAGGCGAAACATGAGTGTTTACACACGATATCGGTGTTTCTAGGTTAGTACGAAATACCATTTTGATACAACTTACCTTTATTCAATAAATTGTGACAGACCTCAAGGTCAAATCACTAGAAACAAAGCGTATAGTCGCATCAAAATATTTGCAGAACGTGAACCGTCCTAAGCAAATGCTGACCATCCCGACAATGTCCGTTTATTGCATTATAGTGTACAAACAAGGACGAGGGTCCGCAAATATTGCCATCGGACCCTTACCATAGATCCTTCACATACGGATAAGTGAGAGCAGGATGCCTAGCCAAGTTGCCAATCGCTAACGCTTAGTAGCGTATCGTAGTTTTCCCTCTCTGCCACTCTTTCGTATTAATGCGACAATAGTAGATTGTGTCACAAGGGATCAAAATGGTATATTTCCGGCGTGGGCGTATATTGAATCCTGAATGGAGCAACGGATTCCACAATTGAATCCCGACCGTAGGGAGGGATTCTAAAGTAGAATCCTGAGCGTAATGAAGGATTCAAGCGTTAACGCCCAAGACGAAATAATTTTGATACCGTGTGACACATACTGCTTTTCACACCACCTATGAGATCAGTGCCACCGGTCCCCCCCCCCCTCAACGAAGTCCTGGATCCACGCCCGATCGAGAAAAACCTAACGTTACTACTTGCAAAGTCATGGTACGGCCAAAAGGGTCCATTTTATTGGCGTTATAAACGTTTGTTCCTGAGACATTAATACTCTATGCCCTTTAAATTTGTGACTAGAGACCCACTTCACAAAATTAGATATAAATTGTATACTAAAATTGCACATTAAAACAATCCCCCTTTCCATATACTAGGTACAATACAATACAAATACTCTTTATTGCACACCTCAATAAATGAAAACAATTAGGTACTGATCTCACCGCAAGCTACTAATTAAGCTATGAACTATGGGCTATAAACTCGAACAAAAGATACGCACACCCGTGTAAAAAAAAGAGACACAGCGATACTCGCCCGGCGGTGATAGCTGATAGCCGGGCGAGTATCGCCGTGTCTCTTTTATTTACACGGGAGCGCGTACCTTTTGTTCGTGTTTATAGCCGATAATTCATAGCTTAGTAGCTCGCGGTGGGACCAGTGCCTTACAGAGAAAGCAGCGACTACTGGGTACTAACTGGGTAGCTATACATTTGGGTCTAAATTCTTTTCATTGTCTTATTTTGTGTCCCTAAAAAACGTGACACAGTTGTGATTTTTGTATGAGCTGATGTTTTGTTTCTAATTTTTGATGGATGGATTAAGATCTAGCGTGAAAAAGAAAGACAAGTGCACCGGATTTTTTTATATACTGAGTCGAAACAGCAACTAAAAGCGTGACAGAGTGGTATGAAACAAGACAACGAAAATCATTTTGACCCATGTAATGTTCCGCCTGTATGTAATGATTTGCCTGCCTAGTATTGAATTATAACTTTCGTGAGACATAATAACTAAACATAATTAAACGGTTAAACTCACGTGTATGTAGTCCAGGGATTGCACAACCGGTTTTATTGAATACCCCTATTAGAACTGTCAAACGATTATCGCTAAAAAAACAATACCTGTATTCGAATTAGAGGTAATGCTGTCATTCCGCTTTTGTCTTATTCACTATATATATTCACTATTAACGATATTAAATATCTCTATTTAATACCGGTATTCCTGACTTTTGTTTGATAGATAAGATGTCAAGTACACACTATGACTAAATAGTTTTTTCTCAAACATGCTGGAAAAAGGTCGCATTTTATTCATAAATTGAAGACGAAAAGTACTTCATTTTGTTTTTTTCAAAAATAAAAGTTAAAGCTCTGGTCATTTTACTCCTAAGATTAAAATAAATGTTAAAATTGTATTAGCCTCCTAGCTTATTAATTATTGTTTTGTCAGCCTCCGTAGCCTAGTCGGTAGTGACCCTGCCTACGAAGCTGGAGGTTCCGGGTTCGAATCCCGGCGAGGGCATTATTTGTGTATTTATTTATCACAAATATTTGTTCCTTGGTCATGGCTATCTATGTATTTAAGTATCTATATGTATCTATATATTATATATATCGTCGCCTAGTACCCACATCACAAGCCTTAATTGAGCTTACCGTAGGACGAGGTCGATTTGTGTAAGATGTCCCAGATATTTATTTATTTATTTTATTACGCTGCATTAAACTTTTAAAATGCTCAAAATGCCCAAGCAATAAACACAATGAGCCAAACAAAACCAATCATTTAAGATGGCTCTACATCTTTTCATACAATAAACAAACGCCCTAGACTAATAGAGTACGCACTATCACTAAATAAATATAAGCGCATTTACTTCCTATCGAATATCTATTTGTGAAACATAAAATAACAATAGAAAAACTTCGTTTCATACAGAAATCACGCCGAAATCCGCAATACATTTTATAAATTTTACGTACTTATGTGGATGTAACAAATGTTGGTACAGCGGCCCTACCGCGAACTTCAAATCCGCAAATTTCTGTCTCTGTCAGCACTCTAAAGACGCCTTCATTGGAGTAGGCCAGATACATGTAATGTCAAAATGCTATGCGCGTTTTTACTTGACAGATGACAGAATTATTTGATAGCCCCCTAATTAAAATAATTAATTATTGAAAATTTGTCATTGAAATTTTTACTTTCTCTTACACTTACTTAGACATGAGCGCCGCGCCGGCGCGCCGCCGTCGCCGATAAAAAGCTTCGCGCCGCCGCCGCCAACGCCGCCACCGGCGTGGAATCGGCGTGACCTTGATGAGGCATCACAAAATTACGCTTTTTTAATACCGACAGTTAAATGTTTTTAAATAGCTAAAATCGATGAAAATATCCCCTTTCGAAAAGGTTTGACAAATACTTATTATGGTTGTTTAGTCGAGTATAAAGATATGTATACGCCTGGAAGTTACAAAATTATGTATCCATATAAGTTAGCAGCCATGTTTGGTTTTCTTGTTCTCGGTTGTACTTCTTATATTCGTATTAGTAATTACTAAAACCAATATAATTATATACTCTTATTGTTTCTTCTTGACGACTGAAACCACAGCGGACGTTAACCAGAACCTTCAAAATGTGGTTTGCATCCTCAGGGAGGACTCAAAGCTTTCGGGGGAGACCTTAGGGCATTTAGGGCTAATGTAGGAATGACGTGAAAATCCGTCTCTTCGTCAGGGAAACGGACTCTAAACCGAGAGATCAGTAAGCATATTCGAAAGAGCGATCGTCAGAACAACACAATGTCAAAGGTATTCGTACAATCTCTAGGAAAAAGCCACCTGACGAAGCTGACTACAGCTCGTGGAGAAGTCGTTACTTCGAAACTGGCAGTCCTTTCCGAAGTGGAAGACTCCTATGGCCGATTATACGCATCGCATGCATCACGAGCTGATCCCGAAAATGAGGATTGTAGACCCACTTTGATACGCCACCAAACCGAAGACCTGCTAGAAGTCAGTATCGGTGAAATCAAGATCGCTCTAGGGCAGCTTAAAAACGGAAAATCCCCTGGATAGGATAGCGTTACAATAGAGTTGTTAAAAGCAGGAGGTAAGCCCGTACTGAGGGAGCTCCAAAACATCTGGAGGCATGGATTACAAGTGTGGTCGGCTTGATTATCAAAAAGGTAGACAAAACCCTGATGAAGAACAACTATCGACCCATTTATCTTCCAGGCCATGTCTATAAGCTGTTCCCTAGAGTGATCACGAACCGTCTTGCGCGGAGACTCAACGAATTCCAACCTCCGTAAGGCTGGTACCTGTGTCACGCGGACCGCCTGCGCGAATCTCTCCGCGCGGAGCAAATATGTATTGAATCAATGGCGCGTTTCAAACTGCGCCAGTCTGCGGAGAGATCCACGCGGGCAGCCCGCGTGACACAGGAAAGTACAGGAACCAGCCTAACGGGCTGGATTTCGGAGCAGATACGGCACCAGAACCACATCCACACAGAGCGGCAAATTATACAGAAGACCGAGGAGTACAGTCAGCCCCTGTGTCTAGCATTTGTGGACTATGAGAAAGCCTTTGACTCGATTGAGGTCTGGTCTGTTCTGGAGTCTTTGCAGCGATTTCAAGTTGATTGGCGATAAGATGTCTCTACGAGGCCGCCACCATGTCCGTTCAAGTACAGAATCAGCAAACAAATCCTATACCCATATCCTAACCTTGCATAGAGGCGGGACACAAGGGGGTGTTATCTCCCCAAAATTGTTCTCAAATGCAATGGAGGACATGTTTAAGACGCTGAGCCGGAAAGGGTAAACATTAATGGCGAGTACGAGAGGTAGATATGTATACCTCGGGCAAGCATTGCAGTTGGGTAGGAACAACTTCAAGGATGAGGTGAATAGAAGAATTCAGCTAGGTTCGGCAGCATTTTAGGAAGGTACGTCGAGTCTTCACATCGTTGATCCCCTGTGGGATCCCGCAGAGAGAAGCCCTGTCCAAAGCTCGCTGAACGACCTTGAACTTGTGGACCAGCCGTACCGTCAGTGTCCACGTTTCGGATTCGTACGTCATGACGGGTAGGACGCACTGATTGAAGACTTTTGTCTTCAGACAACAGTGTCTGAAGACAAAAGTCTTCAGACACTGGTCCACGAGTGGTACGGCTGGTCCACAAGTTCAAGGTCGTTCAGCGAGCTTCTCTATACCCATATCCTAACCTTGCATAGAAGCGGGACACAAGGGGGCGTTATCTTCTTCGTGTCTAGTGGCTTCGTGCTTCGTGGCTTCTCTCTGCGGGATCGAATCAGAAATGAGGTTATCCGGCAGAGAACCAAAGTGATCAACATAGCCCACCGTATTAGCAAGCTGAAGTGGCAGTGAGCTGGCTATATTAGCTGTAGAACCGACAACCGTTGGGGTAAACGAGTTCTTGAGTGGAGACCGCGTGTCGGCAAGCGTTCTGTAGGACGCCCTCAGGCAAGGTGGAGCGACGATTTTGCGCAGGATGGCAGGCAGGAGCTGGATGCGAGCAGCCGAAGATCGAAGACGGTGGCGTTAATTGGGGAGGCCTATGTCCAACAGTGGACTGCGATAGGCGATGATGATGTCAATCCGTGCATTTGAGTCAATCCTTCTGACAATTTGATTTGGCTATGGAAAATTTCGGTCCTTGCTGTTAACTCTATGAACAATAGTTTTCAAGGCCACGCCGCCGATACGCCGCCGCCGCCGATCAATTTTGACCGGCGCGCCGCCGCCGGCTATTTGGCCATCGGCGCTCATGTCTACACTTACTATACACGGCAGGAAATAAAGCACCAATATCACTAATAAATTTATAAGTGGTCAGTCATTAAAGTTGATAACAACCTCTTTTAAGTCAATCAAAAATACAAAACGGCAAATATGGGTAAAAAGCAGCAAGCAAATACTAATGACACTTCTATGACGTCACACGTAAAGTGAAAGAGACAAAAGTATGATTTGACAGTACGGTACTCTTTTCGATGATTGTCAAAATGTACGAAAAAAGTTTTGCGTAGATATTTGTTGAGTTTCAGTTTGGTTTCAGTTATACAGGGTGTTCGTTTCGATTTGCGATAAATTAGACAGGTTACTTGGGCCATTAATAGAAGTTGTCTGGTATATCGGCTTTTGGAAAATTCGATAAAAAAAATTTTTTTGTTGTTTCCATACATAATAAATGACATGGTAAGTGTGAGAGAACCTTAAGAATAAAATTAAAGTTAATCTCAGGTAACTGACGGCACATGTCAAAATAAGTAACATTAGAATGTAATAAAGGTTGCAATACACATGTGCAGTGATTAAACTTATTTTTTTAATAACTCAATAACGGTAAGAGTTAAAACACTAGTTTCTTAGAGAAATTAATTATATTTGACCTAAATAAGCTTCCCTTAAAGTTATAGCATATGAAGAAAAACACGCTGTATAATTTTGAAAAATATTAGTACAGATATTTATGACTTTTCAGTTGCTTACATATGCAATATGTATTTTTGATTGGTAAAATCTGTTCAAATGCATATGTATCTTTCTATGCTCATTTATTTTTGAATCGTTATGTCAGCCTCTGTAGCTTAGTTGGTAGTGACCCTGCCTACGAAGCTGGAGGTTCCGGGTTCGAATCCCGGCGAGGGCATTATTTGTGTATTTATTTATCACAAATATGTGTTCCTTTGTCATGGCTGTCTATGTATTTAAGTATCTATATGTATCTATCTATTATATATATCGTCGCTTGGTACCCACATCACAAGCCTTAATTGAGCTTACCGTGGGACTAGGTTGATTTGTGTAAGATGTCCAAGATATTTATTTTATTTATTTATTTAATTATCGTTGGATTAGCTCCTATATTTATGAACTCGATGTACATACCATAACGCCCGCGCCATCGCAGGTTTGTCAAGTTGGGTAAATTTGTTTGCTACTAGAACCAGAAAAACACTGTACATGTGTGAGTTGGATGCTGAGCAAATCGTATGAAAGCTCTGAATTAGGTATTAAAAATATATTCCTCCTGCCGCCCAGAGGCCTATTAAAAGGTCTCCTTAAGCAAAAGAAATTCTATTCTATTTCCTACATTATTAATTCAAAATTCTCAGGCAATTTTTTTGGTCTGGGTGGCAGGAGGTTATAGGAAAAATACAAGGCTCATGTAATTTTAATTATAAACTAGATTGAAGGGTCGTTGGCCAAAACGTGTATAACTAAACGAAAACATATGCATTAGCATAATGTAAATCGAAAAGAATATGTCACTGATATAACAGTCCGTAAGATCTTTATCCTTCGTTTATAAGAATGAGACTCGAATAAAGGCGATAACACTCGAAAACTTCCTGTCCTGTTTTCTCATCATAAACGATTTACACTTACCTGCAAAAAGTTAAGGAAACCCTCTTTGTTTTAAGTAACTTAAACCTTAACTTAATGGAATTAAGTTTCTTTCGGGTTATGATTATATTCAGGTTGGCCTTTTTGTCATACCTAATAATCTTAAGAGAATAGTATCAACATATTAGAACAACTTCTTGGCCTGACAGAACTGACATTGACAGTTAATACCTGTAATCGTGTTTAGGGGTAAATCTCATTATACAGGTATTGCTGTCAAATAGCTAAACCTCTAATATATTTGAATACCAATATTGATTATAGGGTGTTTCTATCATTTCGTGCAAATTGGGAGAAATTGGGAGAATTTTTTATTTTCATTTTTTTGTTGTGGGAATGGTAAGACTTACGAAAAAGAAACATTAATCTATAATACATTTTCAATTGTACGCAAAATTGACCGATTTATGAACAAAAGATTTTTCCAAAAGAAATGGTAATGACGTATAGAATATGGGAATGAAAATGCGATGTTGGTAATGATAGGTCAAAAAAAGAAATAACGTAGTCGAAAGTTTAAGTTTGAATTTTGAGATCTTTTAATGAATAACTTGTTATATTTGGAATATACCTACTGAAAATGTAGTTTTGAATATTACTTGTTACTTTCAACAGTCAGGTGCATGATAAAAAACGAGAATGGTAATTAACATAAGATGGTGGCAAGAATTTAATACTGAAATTCATTACCATAATTTTTAGTTCATTACCATTCTCTTTAGTATGTTAACAGTAAATTACGGTAATGACAAGAATGGTAATGACTTTTCCTTACCTTTTGTAGATTAACTCTTTAAAAATAAATGCAATTGCAGGTCCATTCATTCACTAAGCATTCGAATAGAATATTCATTATTTAAGTATTCACAGTTCAATAAAACACTTAAAAATTAATATCAAAACAGTGCAAATGGTAATGAAAAAAAACTGTACCAAATCCAAAACTCCGCCGCGATATATTTTTTCATAAAAAAATGGCACACGTCCGTCTTGTTCACTGTTTACTAGCCGACTGAGGTGGGGATCGCGGACAGAGGGAACTTCGTATAGAATAAAATTTGCAATGCCTACTGGCCAATTCCGTTGTTGCAAACTATATATATGGTAATGAAATTATTTTCTTGACAAAAAGATTTTGCTGCAGTGGATTTAAATATTCAGTGTTAAAACTGTTAAACCACTAAATTTTCATTCCCTTATAAATACTTCATCTAAATTAAGTGGTTGAATCAAAGTAGTACATGTAATAGTTTTGTAATTCGCTCTCAAATCTGTAAATCTAGGTTCTGACCGGTGATGGTAATGAGATTTTAGCATGTTTTTATTTTATTTATATATTTTATGTTGCAATAATAGAATTAATTTTAGATGCTAAGTATACCTATGAACCTCACGCAACATATAAAAAATATTTGAAATGAATTTAGGAGTTAGTTTATTTTTTATTTCAGCAAACATATGATTTGCACGAAATGATAGAAACACCCTATACCACTATTTTGACATTAACCGATATACGTAGCGAAATTCGCTACTACGCGCGACATGTTTCGACGCGTCGTGAGTCGCGACGTCGCGAGGCATGATTATTATTATTATTTATTCAAACAAAAAATATACATCATGACAGTATAAACCAAAGCACTGTACAATTTAAACTACACAATATTAGATACAAAATATCATTATAATACAGCACTGTCATCAATTACCTCGTAGTACTTCAGACATACGCTACACACAATTGCCCATCGGCTTGCGAACAGATCACATTCAGGTGCCCATTACAGAAGCGCGTTCAAAAATCTTAGAGCTCGAACAAGAGGAGATCTTTGGCGAGCCACAGTACGCGATGTTGGAATCGCAAGAAGGATATGGTGATGGCGTGAATGCGGGCTCAGTGCTTGATAATGGAGACCTAGGGTCTCCGAAACATGTCGCGCGTAGTGACTTAAATACACATGAGTTCAAACGTTTAATTATGTATAACTAGTTATTATGTCTCACGAAAGTTTTAATTCAATACTAGGGGCTCATTTCTCAAAAGTTTGTAACTTATGATACTAGTGGAAGTCTCTTTTTGACACTATTAATTAGATAAGGACTTACGCTTGTAATACAAGTTACAAGCTTTCAAGAAATGGGCCCTAGGCAGGTCCCTAAGGTATATTAGATCATTACATTATGATCTAATATAATAGAAATGGGCCCTAGGTATATTAGATCATTGCATTATGACATTGGCGGTTTGTATGGAGGATTTTGAGGAAAGTCTATTTTCTACACAATTTTTTTTTTTTTTATACCACGTCGGTGGCAAACAAGCATACGGCCCGCCTGATGGAAAGCAGTCACCGTAGCCTATGGGCGCCTGCAACCTCAGGGTGTCACATGCGCGTTGCCGACCCAATAAAAATAACGTTGGCACAACAAAGTGGCTCCACTCCACCTGATCGTAAGTGAAAAGTAGAGCCCAAATCGCGGCGGCAACGAACAGGAGACAATCAGTAACCTGTTAGTTGCCACCGCCTTGCTGGCCCGCTAGATGCTGGTAAATACACCGGCTGACCCCGAAACACGGCAAACACGAAGGTAAGTCATTTGACGGGCGTTTACACCGAATGTACGGTGGTAGCCAACCAGGCGGGTACTAGTAAAAATACCCTACCACCGGCAGAGAAGCTGGATACTCAGTATTTCCCTTAGTCGACTCCTACGACACCCACGGGAAGAGAGGGGCGGTGATTTTTGTATTCTTACTCCGTCACCGCACGGATAAACGGAACAATTTGTTGAAACAGTTTTTGGTTATGTTTTAATGTATCGCCACTCGTTTCAAGTTTGATTTTTTTCTCCATTGTATCATAATGTATTATTTTTTGTATGGAAATCGAACCACCTTAGAGTCAAAGTCATATGCGGTTCTTTATTCAAGTAGGAAACTCTTTTGAAAATATTTAAACTACTTCCGGTTCTAACCCTACACCGCCCAAGAACCGGTAAGAAACTACACGGGACTAGTTTTTTTGTTAGTACTTGTTTTTTGTCTTGGTAGTGTTAGAATGATGTGTTATAATAGTGGTAAATCCTAGATAAATAAATAATATAAATACATTTCTGCAATTACTTTAGAAGCGCCCTCGAATGGCACAAAGATAGCTTGAAGTGGCACTACAATTCATTGTTTCCCCTGTCACATAACCACAGCGCTGTGAAGTTAAGATTATTCTATATGCAATTTAAAGCGTAATTGAATTTTTCGATAAAGCAAAGTGACAATTATACACTCGAATCAATGGATACGGGTCGGGTAGAATTTTTCATAGTTAATAATGTAAACATGCTAATTTGTATTTTTTTTGTCAGACAACAACGGTCAATATTGTTAGTAACATATTTTGTATTGCAATCTAAGGTGTTAGTAAAATTAAATATGATAACTAAAATATAATGATCGAGCACAACTCTCGTCTAGAGGCGGTCAACATTACACTAGCGAAACGCCACGTAATAGGTGAGTCATACCGGGCCGCCACGGCAGTCAGGATGGGGATGGAGCTGGCCCGCACTCTGCAGGACAACGAGGCTATTCTCTTGCGTATTATGGCATAGAAGTCATCCGTGCGTGCCTGCATAAATATTCCCGAGGCGAGGCGCTGCAGAAACGGGGCAGCCCCAACAACATCCTGAAACCGTTATTGTACAGGCTACACGTGCAGGAAACTATTATAGTTTTTTTTTAATCAGGATTGATTAGTATTTCTCTGAATTTATCATTGAATAAAAAAGACATTAAAATTATCGTTAGATTGGTTTGTAAAGACCAAAATGTAGAAACGTTAAAGAAAAACACCTAAAATGTAAGGTAATAAGAGTTTTTTACTCATGACTTGCTATTTTTATATGACGATAAAGTTCCATGTTTTTTGGTATGGGTGAAATTTTCAGAGAAATTCCAATATAATCTGATCCTACAAGCGCTTTGGTTACATACTGTAAGTGTTAGTGATGAAATAAAAGAATATAATTGAAGCATCAGGCACATTTTATCCTTTAGGCTCTGGTTTTTCTGACCGGCGACCGGTGACCGACGCGCGTCCGCCGCCGGCGACGTTCGAATGTTTTGTTCGTGAATGTTTGAAGGTGGTTTCTCTGACACGTCGCCGGCAGCGGGAACCGACGACGTGTCAGAGAAACCACCCTCAAACATTCAGGAACAAAATATTCGGACATCGTCGACGGCGGACATGCGTCGGTCACCGGTCGCCGGCCAGAAAAACCAGCAGTGTTATTCACTAAGGAAACCGCCTTGCTGTCAGCGCTATGTCAGCGCTGCGGCAGTGTCGAGTTTAAAAATGGTATTCACTAATGTACTTTAAACGACACTAAGTGCTCGGCGACGAATGCGGCGTGAGCTGGAACTACACTGCGTCGAGAGTTTGACGTTTAATGTACAAACTTCTTATCCTCTAACGAAAAATAGCGACAAACTCGCCCACAACCTCGCTCACAGCCTCGATTCCTAATGTCAAATCAAACACCTAGGATTTTAGATAAGGCTGTCTCGACGTCGAGCTCGTTGACGAACGCGGCGTCGAATGTGTGAATAAGAGAATAGCATAGCAGGGCTTTAGCGTTTGTTTCGTGGTTACTCTATGTATGTATAAATTGTACGGCTGTTTTTTACCAAGTGGACTAGCTGCTTATTTTAATACACATTCTGTGTCAAGCTTTAGATTTCTATGACTATCGTGTTCACAACATAAAAATGCTTTTACCTTTGAATGATATTTATTATTTCCTTTTTCTCTCACATGTTGGTTTATTCTTTATTTAGAGGCAAAGCATTAAGAATTGGAGCGGAAAATAGATGAGAGTGGTTTGACCTGATTGGCTGAGGGGATAAAAGGAAGTAATAATAATTGACAGTCCATTCAACTCTTAGTTTCCATAAATTTCGAGAGGGGGTAAATTTTGCTTTATAAAAACAATGATGGTTTATTAAGTTACTTTATTACAATATGTATATGTTACTAATTTAATTCTTGATTTATACTAGCATTGTGCCGAGGAGAAGTTTCATGAGTTTCGAAACTTGCATAGAGAATGTTCTCGGCAATTTAAATTTTACAAGCAATGTAATCATGCCAAAATCATTGTATTTTATGCCTTGTTTACTCAATTGTCAAATATAATATAATTCATAACACTTTTTATAAGTTCTCATGGAAACATTCTCAATCAGAACTTACTCTTAAAATCTCATGAAAATTCTCGGAAATTTCCGAGTATATTCCCGCAATTTTTAAATGTTCTGCAATTTGTACATGGCTAATCTATACTAACTTCGCGAAGCTTCTTAACCTCAGTCGTCCCACTCCAGTATATCTAAAGCAATGTATCTACAAACGCAGTTATGAATGGCGTCCACAAATTACGTGGTTCCAGTTGAAAGCGTTTCTCTGTCGCCAGTCAATT